>CM040123.1:103990229-104155924 GCA_022559845.1 Amorphophallus konjac
GATGGGGGGGAATGGGGTATATGGGAGGGGAAATGGGGGTGGATGAGTGTGGGGAAAGCCCGGACTGTGAGGGGGTCTAGGAGGGGGTGTTCTAAGGTGGGGGAAGGGAAGAATGGGGTCTGGAAGGGGGTCTAACAGGTGGTGGGAGGAGGAGCTACGAATTTGGGAAGGTGGGTGAGAGGAGAAGGTGAGGGGGGGCACAAGTGAGTGGAGGGAAGGGTGGATTTCAAATTCAAATATGCTTTGGAAGTTGTGGGATTGTGTGGGGAAGGGGTTGATTGTATTGGAATGGGGAAAGTGGTGTTGGAATGTGGAGGATGGTGTTGGAATGGTGAG
Organism: Amorphophallus konjac; assembly: GCA_022559845.1. Classification (NCBI taxonomy): domain Eukaryota; kingdom Viridiplantae; phylum Streptophyta; class Magnoliopsida; order Alismatales; family Araceae; genus Amorphophallus; species Amorphophallus konjac. The sequence goes on from CM040123.1 coordinate 103,990,566, forward strand.
GGATCTCCTTGGGACTAGGGGGGTGGAGTAATGGAGGCCATGGGGAAGTGGAGGGCTTTAATGATGGTAGGTGGGGGTTGAGGTGGTTGGGAAAGGAGGAGAGAGAAGAAAATTTGAAATTGGGTGTTGAGGAGAGAGAAAGTGGAGTGAAAAAGAGGGATTAGGAGAGGGAAGGGTGGGGAATCTCTCCCCTAGGGTTTCTCACCCAAAAAATGTTAGAATCACTCCACTAAACTAAGCTTTGGATACTCAAATGACATTTTTCATTGATTCATTCATTTTGTTGAAATGGGGGGAATGTGGTCCTATATATAGGAAACCCACATTTCTACAAAAGTCCCTTACAAAGACTCAATAACAAATAACCGAAGGGGTAGGGGAGGCTCATGGGCCAAGCCCGAAGAATTGGGCCCAATAGCACATTACACAATTTAATGACACTCAAACTTAGGAAAATAAATGCAAGACCTAGGAACATGACTCAAATAAAAGGGAAAATACATCAAATGACTCAAATAAAATTACATAGGATTCAAAATTAAATGACTAAACCATGCCGGATGCAACCGGGGTGAGGAGACGAACGGTAAACGTGGGCATGGGAGGTGATGCCCCCATCAGGAACCCTCCCCATTCCCCCACCCACTTGTGCCCCCTCACCTTCCCCCTCTCCCTCCAAGCCCCAAATTCGCAGCCCCCTCCCACCCACTGCCAACTCCATCACCCAGCCCCATTTTCACCCTCTCCTAGCTTGGATAGACCCCCCATTGGTCCCCCTAACAGTCAGGGGACGCCCCAGCTCCTTCCTACTCCATCTCCCCCTCCTCATCTCCCCACTATCATCCCCTTCCACCACCATACCCTATGGAGGTCGCAGGCAGCAGTGGAGGCCCGACTTGCAGAGCCTGCTCCGGAGCGCCCCGACGTCATCTAGAGGCGTACCACACATCTCCGGAAAGGTCTGCGAGTCTTCTTCGCAAGCGAGGTGGAATCGTCTCATTCTGACTTCGGTACAGTTCGTGGTGCCCGTTATCGTCCAACTGCGCAATAAGAACCAGAACCTAGACCTGAGCTGCAGTGCAGAAGCTCCCACGGACATATCCTTCAACTTCTGGAGGCGCCACTTGACCGAGAGCTGCTACCACGAGTCTTTCACCACCACCAGCAAGCGGCATCCCGTTTGGCATCAGGAAGTGCCTTTTCCATTTTTTCTCCCCCGGGCGCGCAGACAGTCTGTTTGGATCCTGCCCCAACACTGCCTCACTCAACGGACTCCTCCTCACCACCCCAACATCCTCTGGTGCTGTTCTTGGTTGCTGCTCAAAGAAGACTCATCCACGGACGTCCTCGACTTGGTCCCACCTCAATCAGACTTTGGGAGAGACCGTGGCATCTTCGACTAACAACTGCAACACTCTGGGCCAGCCTGAACCAGAACACTGAACACCTGTTCCGGGGTCCACTCCGACCAGTGGTGATGTGGAGACCGTCCACCAAAATTCATCAGCGTACCTGGGTCAGTCAGTGACGATTTGGTGCTGGTTTCATCAGCTTCCGAGTTCGGTAGCATCCGTGGCAGCGTCAACATCGCCCACCTATCCAGCAGTTCCAGATACGGGCAGGATCGGCGAAGTCTTCATTCGGCAACTCGTTTAGCTCTCCTTTCGATCTCGCCTGGCCGGCTGACCGCCCCTCCCTGTGTGGAGGTAGTTTTGATTGTAACTAATTATCCCTACCCCTCGTCCACCCCCTCTGTGAGGGCGTAGTGCATGTATTAGCAGGTCATCGGCCGAAGCTTCACCGGCACAGTGTGCGGGGACCCACACTTCCCCGCTCGCCCATCGTCTCCGAACGGGATCGGTGTCTTCACACCGATCAGGTGAGCCACTCACACCTCTCTTTGCTGGATTTCTTTTGCTTAAATAGTATTGCCTCTCAGTACCGTCGGCGTAAGAGAGTGCCCGAACCCGATTTATCAATTAATTGTGTGATTACCGCGGGTGAGTTGTGAGAGTGACATTTCAACCGACGCCCTTCGCGTGCCGGTCGCCCTTGATATTGGGCATCCCTGGCCCATTGGGGTCTATTCCTAGCTGGACAAACCCTTGGAACTTTGAGGTCCAACCTCGGACCCTCACCGCCATCGCCGGTCCTTCTACGGACCCGAGTGTGCTTACGCGAGTGAGTCCGCTAGTGTGACGTTACCAAATTATTGTGTTGCTTACAAATCTAGGTCCGAGGGGTCGTGTCACATCATAGAAGCTCTGTGGGCTTACCACACCTCCGTCCGTACTCCTACGGGACAAACTCCCGATTCTCTTACCTACGGGATGGAGGCGGTGCTCCCATATGAGATCTTGATCCCTTCACTTAGAGTACAGCTCGATAAGGAACTTAATCTCGATGAACGTCGAGAGGCGTTGCTGGTCCAGTTGGAACTCTTAGATGAAAAGAGGATGAATGCGGCCGATCACGTATCCGTCTATCAAAAGAGGGTTTCGCGTTATTTTCAAAAGAAGGTGATCGAACGTAAGTTTCTAAAAGGTGATATGGTTTTGAAACACAAATTCATTCGGTCTGCAGGTCCAAGGTCTAAATTGTAACCTAACTGGGAAGGGCCGTTTGTCGTAAAAGAAGCTTATCCAGGGAATGCTTATCACCTAGTAAACGCGGAAGGTGAGGAGCTCTCTCACCCATGGAATGAGTTGTATCTTAAGCATTTCTTTCCTTAGAGTCTAAGCCACATGCTTCCCCGGCAGCAGAATGCTACCTCCTGTTTCACTAAGAAGGGTCCCGAGTAAGGCAATCACACACTACACGACATCCAGGGTCAAGTTTTCCGATTCTAAAAGACACCGTTTCTCCTCGGCCATGCTTTAGGGGAAAATCGAAGTCCCTGTCCGCTTCATTCTTCGGCTGAATCCAGGGGCAAGAAGTGAATAAGGAGGCGACAACCAATCCAAACACCGTAACAAGAGGAGGTCTCAAATAGGGGCAAGTCCGTTATGACCTGGCGCCACAAGTAACACAACAACAGAAAAAAAGACAGCAAAGGGGCAATCTCTGTGATAAAATCAAAAGCATCATATCAAAAGTCTACCGATTCTGAACTCCAAAGCTCCAGGAATACAAAAATAGAAAAACTAGGCATGACAAGAGTGGCAGTATAGTTCCCCGCGGGACGTCATGAGCCCGGTCGCATGCATGCCTAGAGTGGACGAAGGTTCGATGACGGACACAAAGCCCCGGCGCAACAGACCAAATCTCTAACAGGGCTGTACGGTGAGGAAATCAAGTCCTAAAAACTTCCATATCTGGCCTAAGCTTACCCCCGTGTTCCTTTTTTCTTTTTAGGACCAAGATTAGTACCCTGGGTATGGCCTTGGTAGAAACACCGTCATGTGAATTGGGCCTTGGCCAAGGATTGTCACCCATGTTACACGCCAACCTCGGGACTCCTGATTCTGAACAAGGAAGGGTTCGCGTTGCTAGGGGAGACACTGGTTTTCAAAATCCAAAAAAAAAACATCAAATATTTTCAAAAATCCAAAGACATGAAATATTTTTAAAATCCAAAAATACCAAATATTTCCAAAATCCAAAAAAACCAAATATCTGTGAAAATCCCACAAAAATCAAATGTTTTTCCAAAACTCCATCATGTGCATAGCATGCATTGCATTTTTATTATATTTTCCGCCTATTTAATAAGGCTCCACCCCTTGACCAAATATCAAGAAACGGTCATTATCAGACTTGCTTCAAGGCAAGGGGTTGAGTCTAAGAACAGATCTAACTTGTTTCATGTCTTAGCATGTGCAGACAACAGGTTCAAATGCAGGATTGCAACTACGCAGGATGTGACACATCAGTGTTCGACCGTCACAGTCATTTAACGGTCCCCTCCTTGACCGTTAATTCCCTTCAGGCATGGGCTTTTTATTCTTTTGTCCCTCTGATGGCCTGGTCCATACCGTCATTTCTATATAACGGCACATCTCCCATCTGTTACTTTCTTCAGAAAATAGGATTAATAAGGCTTTCATTCTGACGGCTCCTCATCAGACCGTCATTTCTTTATGGCGGTCCACTGCCCATCCGTTACATCCTCCTGAGGCTCTGCCTCTTCACATCATTCTAGCCAATCAAACCCACAAAACTTATGCTCATTCAACTAAGCCAGTCTCATCTCATTCAAGCAAGCTTAATAAAACATGAATTACAAACAATATCTCTCATGAACAAACGAAAATCAAGGTACATTCAATTTTTTATCCGCAAGAGGGCAGATTTTCCTCAACTCTTTCACATAATCACGGCGTGCTGCGTCATTCTCTTCTACTTCTGCTTGCTACGGGCGCATCTTGCTGATCTCCCACATGGTCAGCGCATTCCGTACTGCTCGTTCATCTTCCTCGGTCCCCGTCTTCCTAAGTAGAAGGGGAGGGTAGTGTGATAGTGCAGGAGCTTGGGTTCTTGGAAGTCCGATCTGAAGATGGCACCGGTGCGGGTTGTAGATCGCCATGGTGGTGTTCCCCACTAGTTGGAGGTCCAGGCCTTGACGCCGCGGTATTTTGAGAAGAGTGCTCCGAAGGATTCTTGGTCGCATATTGAACTTGTCTATTGGCAAAGTGTTGAGGAAGAGGGGCCATTCATCCCACATTTTCTTATCCGCCGTCTTGCATTCAACCTGTGAAGAATACCCGAACGCCCCTCCAATGAAGAAGAGAGGGTGGCTCCCGAAGATTCGGCTAGTTGAAGTTAGGTGCTCCTTGTGTTGGAATTTGACTCTTACTCCCATCCAGCACTCAAGGAGTATCATGGAGCCGAACAGAAGTCCTCCTAGGCAAGCCGAGCTTAGTCCTTCATAAAGGTATGAAAGGATCGCTTGAGAGATGGACATTCCCCGCCACAGCCCGCTAATAACGCTAAGATTTTGGATGTCTAAGAGGTGGTCGGTCGTAGTGAAAAGGAAGACTCCGCATAGGCAAACCGCCACCGCCTTGGCTATTGCTTCGTGTCTCTCCCACTTGTTTTTACAATGAGACACTATCCACTGTGCCAAGGGTATCAAATGAATGTGGTGTGGGCTGATCATGGTCCTCACGTCCTTTGGGTTATGAATGAAATCACTCAAGATCAAGGATGGGTCGATAGGCTCTATTGTGTAGCAAACCCGGTCTTCATCCACCGCCTTAGTCTTAGGAAGGGCTAGGTAAGTCTCTACCTCTTCTAATAGGACTGTTGCTTCGAAGGAAGGGAAGATGAAAGTATGAGTTTGTGGATGCCATAGTTCTACAAGAGCTGAAATACTTGGCCAATCTAAGGATAATTTCTGGAAATTTTTGCCCAAAACCAAGAGAGGTTGAAGGTGCCAAGTTTTAAGGATGGATGTGACTTCTATAGGGAGTGCTTTTACCATGGGAGCCACCCACTTCAGATTAGAGTAGCATCTTGGACCAGGAAGAGGCTTGAAGAAAGAAGGAGAAGAAGAAGTCATCAAGAGAAATTAAAGAGCAGAGTTTTCTGAACCTGGATGAGTTGTTGGGAACTTACCACCCTTTGAACATTGGAGCTTAAGTGCTTTGGGATTGACGTCAACCGTTGGAGCTCTCCATGTTCTTTTCTGGCAGCTTTAGGTCCGGTGTAGACCTTCTCCTCCATAGCCATCACCTCGAAGCTTCTCTTCATCTTGATTTCTGCCCTTAGGAGAGGTTCTTCAGCCCTAGAGCAGAGGTTTTTAGAAAAGCTATGTTTTTTGGTTGAGTTTCCAAGTTTTAAAGGCTTGATTTTGGCTTAGGAAGGATAAGACTTGAGTTGGAAGGCTTTATCTTCAACCTAGATAGGGTCTAGTGGGAGATTAAGTGGATAAATCTCGGGTTTAGGCTCTCACGGCTCAATCCGTCTCGGAACACAACTCAGTCTCTAACGGTCTATCATGGAGCCGTTATTTATCGCTAACGCGCCATCCTTGGGCCGTCGCATTTTCTGTGGGTTTGATTTGGCCAGACCCTATTCTGTGAAGCTTAACGGTCTATACTGTGGCCGTCGTTATCTTGTAACGCGTGAACCATGATCCGTTACACTCTCGGTCGTTCAGATGTTGGCTTTTCAGTCCAAATTTTCCCGACGGTCTTTGTTATGACCGTTATTTCACCCCGACGCGCCAGCCTTCGGCCGTCGCATTTCCTGCTAGTAGCCCTGACAACCCATCATTCTGCCATGATCAACGGTCTAGCATTGGCCATTATTTCCCTCTGACGCACCAGAGGTGGACCGTCACTTTTCCTGCAGCTCAGATTACAAATTTGGCCTCTGTTGTGTATAATGCCCTTCAGCCAGTGCGTTATTTGATCATGACGATCTGACCCTGGACCGTTACTTTCTCTACTGCTAAATTCAGGTAATTTCTTCCTGCCCTTGTGTTAGACCTGGCGGTCTTTCACACGTTCTACAACTCATTCATCATCCACACATTCGCATACACACTCCTTTTTTCCGCATACATGCATTCGTACATTCACACACATCTCTCGCACTCAAATCATCTGAATCAATCATTCATTTCTGCATTCACATTCAAACCTGCTAAACCATTCGCTCACTCATTCATTCCTGCATATTTATTCATTCACACTCATGAAACAAAAAAAAAATGCCAAAAAATAATTTCATTTTTCTATATATATAGTCATGTACAAAAATAAAAAAGAAATGCATCATTCGGCCGGCTCGTTCGCCGGGCCGCCCTCCTCATCTCCACCCTCCGACTTCCTTGCTGGCGATGCTATGGAGGCGCTCTCTTCCTGCTGTCCTCTCTCCACCCTCTCATTCCTCCGCTGGTCGGAGGAACTCACAAGGAAATCAGCCACTGACCCGCTCCGGGCGACGCTCCTCTGTGCTCCGCTCTGCGAAACACTCCGCTCAGGTCCTCGGCCTATCATCCGGACAGTCCTCTCGAGGGTCCGCAACGCGATCTTCATATCATAAGCCTGGCGCCGAGCCTCGCGTGCCTCGGTCCGGTATCGGTCCAAATCCACCGTCCCAATCTGGAGTCGCTCTACCTCAGCCTGTGACTGAGCTAGCTCCATCCGAAGTCGCTCCACCTCTGCATCATCCGAGCGTCTAGGGGTCTCCGCTCTCAGCCGGGCCATCTCTGCCCGTGCTAGCTCTGTCTCTACTCGGGCCCGCTCAGTCTCAGCCCGGCTTCTCTATATCTCTACCTGGAGACGCTCTGCCTCCAATCGAGCATGTCTAGCCTCGGCCACCGCTGCAGCTAGCTCTCTCGCCTATAGGTTGCATGTCATATAGTTGATCAAAAAGCATTTTTTGGCGTACGCATGATCATGAGCATAAGCATTTAGCATCTTACCCGCTCCGCGAGGGTGGCCTCCGCCTCCTCGGCCCGGGCAACCGCCCGAGCAAACTCGGCATCCTGCTATGTTCTGCCTCCCGTAGGATAAGAGGAGGACGATGGGGCGTCCGGTCCTGCTCGTTGGGCTCCCTCGGCCCGCTGCATTTAGAAATCATGATTAGAAGTCGTGGTTAGTCAGCATTAGCATCATTTTTTACATTGCATAATCATAATCATTTAAGTCTAAGTTTTAGAATCTTACTAGAAGCTCCAGGGCGGTTCGGTACTCATCCCGCTGCTAGATGGTGGAGTGGAGTAGTCCCTCCAGCTCGGCTATCCGTCCCTCGGGGTCTAGCTGCATTTAAAGCATGTAAGTCAGTACATCTAGCACGATGCATCTTGCATATAGAAAGAGTTTTTTGAGTTTAGAATTTGCATACCGGTCGTCGGGTACCTCGGTACACCCGGTCACCCTAGAGTCGAGCGAAGGCCTTCAGATATGCCTCGTCGCTCTCGTCTCGTTCCTTCACCGCTCGGCCCCGCCTGTTCTAGTCATGGACGTACTTCGCCTTCCGGGCGCACCAATCCATGTTGCCACTGATGCCCCGTGCCGACTTGCCTGGGTGGTCATCGCTGTGGCGTGGAAAGGTCACCTCGGGCTGGTGTAGTCCCCGAGTCCGCAGGATCAGCCGGTAGTGTAGAGGCTCGATGATGTGGATGCAGTGCAGCCAGATGTCTCATCCCCGGTACGACAGAGCCGCCTCCACCCACAGCTGCCCCGTGTAACCCTCACCGCGGTACGGGGTCCATCTCACCTGAAAGCATTCAGTCCATTCATCAGCATTTAGAAGCATTTAGAAGCATTTAAGAAGCATTTAAAAGCATTTAGAAGCATTTAAGAGCATGTAGAAACCACTTTGAGTTATGGACTTACCGACGTGTGTGGGAAGGAGTCCAGGTCCTCCTGGATCGTCCGGGTCAATCTGATGATCGACCCTGTGTCCCTCACTACCGTCCATCGCCTCGCGATCGGGATGCGGCCGGGGTGGAGTAGTGTGCCTCTCTCGATGCCCGGGAGGTACATATAGGTCCAGATCTGCATTATTAGAAATCAAGTCAGTCAAAATTGCATAGTCACATGGCATAACATTCCTGCATAAACGTTTATAGGAGCATTTAAATTGCATTTACCTATAGAAAAGGTGAGAAGCCGCCCAGCATCGTCTGCCAGTCCGTCGTGCTGAGGGACTCGAACAGGAACGCTAGCACTGCCGCTCCCCAAGCATATCTCCCAACTCTGTGCAAGTGCTCTATCATCGGCAGCAGTCTGCAGCTGATGACGTCCGCCCGAGTCGCGAAGAGGAGCTTCCCGAATAGCAGCATCAGGAAGAGTCTGAGCACTCGGTCTCCCTTAGGTTCTGCCTCCGCCGCCACGCGAGGGCGCACCTGGTCTATCACTCTGCCCAAATGCTCCTCGGGTATCTCTCCTACGGCTATCACCGCTCCTCTCAGTCCCAGGCTCTCCTGCAGTATCGATCTCGAGAGCTGGGAAGAGGACTGCCCCGGCCTGATCAAGTCAAATCCGAGCAGCTGCTGCGCCATCTCCCTGTAGTCACCGTATGTCCATCCGGTCACTGCGGCTCCATGGACTCTCAGTCCTGTAATCCTCGCTATGTCTTCTAGCGTGGGGATCATGTGGCCCCACGGGAAGATGAACGCCCTGCTGATCGGGTCCCACCTCTCGTGCAGCGCGTACAGCAGGGGCGTGTCCATCCGGATCACCTCGATGCTGAGCACCTCGGCGAATCCCATGCCCGCCAGTCGCTCCCTCTAGTAGTCCGGTAGTGCTTGGTACATGGCCTGGACCTGCAGCCAGGAGATCCTTGATCTTCGCTTTCCCTGCATTCATTTAGATCACAAGTCAGTCCATTGCATCATAAAAATCATTGCATAAGCATTCATATAATCAAAACAAAACAGAAATTCAAAATTGAAAACCTAAAAATAAGTTTTGAATCCCTAGCAGATGTAACGGCCCTGGGGTAGGGCGTTACTTGTCTCTGACGCACTCATGGTGGCGCGTCAGACGTGTGACGGTCGCTGGCAGGACCGTCACATTGTCTGCTATTGGGACTCTTTTCCTTTACACTCCCGTGGTTTCCCACTATGGCCAAATGGCCTACAATCATTCCTAGTGGGTTCATGGACCCATTTCTACCCGTTAATCCCACATGCATTCATAATAAAAACACAAAAAAATCAAAATTTGAAAATTTAGGGCGGAGGCTTACCTCGCGGTCTTGCCCTCTTTTCCTTATCTTCTCTGGTTCCTTGGGTTCCTCTTCACCCAAGGGGGCTTCCCCTGGGTCCTCTGCAGTCGTGGGAGCTTTCTCTTTCTCCCTTTCTTCTTCCGTGGTCGGCGTGATGATCTCCCGTTCAATCGGACGGTGGAGACGCCGTATCGCCTTCCTCTTTCCTCGTTCCCTCCTCTGTGGTGATGGCTGAGGTGCCTCATCGCCGGTCATGGCGGTGGTGGAGAGGTTGGTCGCCGGTGGTTTCTCTCGGTTGGGGTTTTGGGGATTGTTGAATGTGGAATGATTCCCGTGACCGTTCGGTTGTTATTTTTTTTGAACGCTCAGGAAATGCGACGGTCTATCGTCTGGCCGTTACATCCTTCTGACGCGTCTAGATGTGACCGTTACATATGATTGGACTGTTTTATTGAAGAATGTGAACCGCCAGGTTTATGACGGACTAGGGATGGTCCGTTACTTGATGTGACGCCCTTTCATCAGACCGTTACAAACTTGCAAGTTTCTTGATGAATTAAATGGTCTATTGGATGTCAAAATGGTTCCATGTTCTGTCAAGATGTTCATTATTGATGCCTCTCGCACGTACGAATGGTTATGCCTTGATTCATGATCATATTTAATTTTGGCTAACCTATCTTTTATGAAGGAATTTATGAACGAAATCAAGCTTTACCGTCCGTCTGGAAGGTAAGTCAGGTATTTGTATCTTGTCCCTTATCCCTTAATGCATTACTATATGATACTTACGATATTATCTCGAGAACCGGCTGGTCATTCATGTGTTCTGGGATCTGATGTTCCCCTAAACAAAAATGATGATGATCTAAGTTCACATGTTTAATCGTTGGATAAGTCGTTAGATTGGAATAAGTTTGGGGACGATGGTTCTATCTTGCATGCCGTGGTTGCAGATGGTGTCTTGACCCTAATTTCTCTGGTCTAGCAATATTATTCTCGAGTATCTTGATATTTTATCTTTCTTTACATTTGTTTTGAAGATTTCTTTTTCTTTAGCCCAGCATGCATTATACGCATTCTTTGAGCATTTTGAAGCTTCATTTGTTCAAGTGTCTCGGTGTTGGTGAATAGCTGTGTTTTTGATCCCGAACAAGGAGAATCATTCCACTCTGAATTAGAAGGTTTTCCTTCGATCTGCTCGCTTGATCTGGTTGGCTGAAGATTCCTGTCTGGAGTTTAGTCTCTGGTTCTTTCTATTGCCTCGGCGGCTAGCCGTGTTTCCTTTCCTTAGTTATTAGCTCCTCCAGACTTGCATCCTTTGGTTGGCTATTTCCTTGTGATCAGTTTTGAAGCTTTCCAGAAAATTCCTATCGCTTGTTGGTTGAGAACGGGTGTCGTTTACCTTAACACCCTCTTTTTCATCCACTCCGCTTCATTTCCGCTTCATCTCCATGTTCCATTTCGCTTTCGCTTCACCTCCGCTTGTTCCCCTGCAAAGAGGACGTTAAGGAGGGGCATATGTTGACACCCGTTTTATGACCAATAAGTCGGGTGATCTCCTTATTCATTCTATTTGATGCTCTGAGTCGTTCACTCTTCATTGAGTCTCTTGATTAGTTGAAGCCTATTTCTTCGGTCTTAACTCCTTGATCAGATATGGTTCCTTGTGGCTACTTCATTGGATGAATCTTAGCAATGCCTCTATTCCTTTTTTTTCTCCATTTTGATAATAACGGTCGGTCCTAGGCGCGTTGTTTCATTCTGACGGATGGGTCCTGGACCGTTACTCTTTGAAGAGTCCTAAGGCTTAAGGCCTCGTTTTAAAGCTTATCCTTTTTGATTGCACATTAATAATAACGGTATGTCGTGCAGCCGTTGTTTCATTCTGACGCCCTATGCCTTGGCCGTTGCTTCTTGAAGAGTCCAACATGTTGGGTCTTCTTCCCGTTAATCTTATCTTTTAGGGATAAGGTTGATAGTGACGGATGTTCCTTGGTGCGTTATTTCCAAGTGGCAGTCTGTCGTGCAGCCGTTACTTCCTTCAGAGAGTCCTGGCAGTTCAGGCCTTTTCTCTGCTACTCCGTGGTCGAGATAAGGGTTTGGATTGACGATATCTCTTTCAAATCTGATCCTCAGAACCTTCTGTTTGTTTCTATGGACTCTTGGTGATATTATCTTCGAGGATTTGTTAAGAGTTGTTCCTTTATCTTGCTGGATTATCCTCTACTCGACCTAAGAGTTTGAGGCTCTATAAATAGAACCCTTGACTTCATGGCCCGAGAGAGGAGGATTTTTTTTTAAATTCACGACGAAGTGCTGCTGAACTCAGGAGCCATCTTCATCCAAGAGGAACTGCTTCCCACGTTCATCCATCTCATAATCAAGGGAGTACTTTGGTTTTAGTCTTACAAGTTCATCATTGCATGCTTAAGTTCTTCCCTGGTTTTTCCTCAATCAAAGCATTGTCCCTCCTCTTTCTCCCCGTTTTTCACTGTTCTCTAAGCATCCAAACATCTTCCCCATCTTTTAAAAAATGCCCAGAGGGGTTAAAAAACCAAAAACTCCCCGGTAATCCCCTCTCCTTTTGATGTCCTTAAGTTCTTTGAGAATTGATGCTATATTATTGAAAGGGCTAATTTGTGTTGTTTTGTTCTTATCTTCTACATCTTTGGCAGGTTTACGGGTTCACCAACACGAGGCCCAAGTCTTCTAGCCGGTTGGAAGAGTTGGAGTTAAAAGAATCTACACTTTGCTACTGCAGGTTATCTGACGGTCTGGTGCAGGCGCGTCATATTATTCTGGCGGTCTATCGGGTGGCCGTTACTTTCAAGTGACGCACAGGGTTCTAGCCGTAACTTCTAGCTGACCTGCAGGTTCTCTTTGGTTTTCTCTCCCGTGGGCGGGTGCTTCATCCACCTATTTCCAAGGTATTTACAGGTCTTTTACTTGTTTTTACTTTGGTGGCGATCACATCTTTCCTTAGTCTTGGGCATCAGCTTTCTCATTCATCACATATCTCTTTTATTTTCTTGCTTGCTCCACCCCTTGTGGTGTGTTTTTATTTACTCTTTGCTCCACGCTCCGGCGTGTGTTTTCCTTTTCCTTAGCCTAGTTTGATTGAGATAGCATGACCATACTAGAGCTAGCTTTGATTGCCTAGGTTCATGATCACATGTTCATAGGTTAAGAGCAGATCTTTGATTACTTGCTTGTCGTTTCATCATTCAAAACCCCAAAGAAAAGATAGATAGGCAAAATAAAATCAACAGATAATTTTTTGGCGATCACGGTGGGACATCTTGTGCCAATCGTGCTTTTGATTCCTGTTTGAACCTGCCATCATCTGCCTATTTGGTTTCCCTTGGATTTCTCTCTTATTCTTGCTGATTCTGGTTTTCTGAGTATTCTGACGGACGTGTGTCCCTACGCTACAGACCTCTGACGCAGGGGCATTAGACCGCCACTTTTGTTCTGCTGTGTGAGCTTCCACGGGTTTTCCTATTATTTCTGTCCGATTTTGGCTCTGGCTCATTTGACGGACCCATCTCCCTGCGTTATATTATTTCTGGCGGTCTGGCCTTCGACCGTTATTGTATTCTGACGCAGGGATCCTTGACCGTCATACTCCAGGCAGGTACGCATCTTAGGTGCATTTACTTCCGCAGTTTCTACTGTGATTTGGTGCTTGGGTGATACCTGACTTTCTCCTTGCTTTGTTCATATATTCATATCATTGTGTGCATCATTGATTGCTAGATTTTAGGCTAGACTTTGCATGCACTCCGGTGCACATAGGGTCATTCATCTTGTCATATCTTAGGTTGCATTTTCCTACCTTGTTGTGAGGATCTCTCGTCTCCATATTCCTTGGAGCCGACTAGGAAATCACACCAGGGACCTCCATAAGTCCCCACGAGCCGTGGATTCCCACACGGACGCCGGGCTGGTTGTACCTTTCCCACCCCGTGTCTAGGGTTGCATAAGTGAAGGAGTGATTACACTTAGAGTCAAACCAAGTCTCATACCCATCTCCTACTAGGAACCTATTGTCGAGAGCACATATTAATCAATTCACTAAAGTTCCGAAGGAGGAATCACAAGAATTGGGTTGCATCATCTTAAACAACTTGGTTGCCTTTGAGTGCCTTCATCTTTTATCACTTGCATCTTATCAGAATCATCTAAGTTTGATTACTCATTGTGTGATTGGTTGTGTTGGTTTTTGCATTTGTCAAGGTTGTCCGTTGCATGCGGAGTTGTTTTCGTTCGTCCGGGTCATCTCCTCAAGTCAATTCCTTCTTCACATTCTATTCCAATCCTCTTTTCGAGTCCACCATGGCATCCTTTAATCCTCCCCGCTCCCAAGAGGACTCCCTTCCTCAAGGGCTCCTTGAGAACCCTCCTAGGGTTGTTACCTTTTTCTCCGGGGAGGGGAATACCCCTCTTCCGTCCTCCACTTCTATGGAAGGTGGTCAAGCTACCCCTTATTTCTCCACTCCTTCCGCGGGCCCCGTCCTTCAGATGATGGCCCAATTGGATCCGGCCCAACTCCAAGTTCTTTATCAGGCCGTGCAAGGGTCCAACGCATCTCCTTCAACCATCATCCAAAATTAATCTAATTCTTCCACTGTTGGGCTCCAAGTTCAGCCCATTCCAATTGATCTTACTCCGGTCCAACCACAGACCATCACTTTCACGGGCATGGAAACGGGCCAGTCTTCCAATTCGGCCCAACAATTTTTCGATAAGGGAAAGTCGCCCATCCCTTCTTGTGTTCAAATGGATCATCACATATCTACTCCGGTAGCTCCGCAAGTTCTCATGGGCCCTTCCGACTTCTTACGCTCTCAGCAAGGGGCAGCCCAAGCTTATCCTAATCCGGGTCAAGCTTATGCCCAATATCCTTCTTACGGGCCCTCCATCTCTACTGTTTATGCCTCCACTCCTTCCTGTGGGCACCCACCTTCTGCCACAAACGTTCCATCTGCTCCTCACATTCAATCAGCATCTTTCACCGCCCCTGCTCCCACCCGAGAGCAGGACTTACTCGACAAGTGGGCCGCCATGCAGCAGCAACTCGATTTCCTCCAGAAGCAGGTTGGCCCACCATCTTTGGCCGATATTCCTATTCCAAGCTTCCAGAATATCCGATTCCCTCCTCAATCAGAGCTCCCCAACTACCGCAAGTACGATGGGAACAACAATCCCTTTATTCATGTGAGGGATTTTCTATATGAATTGGCGCAATTCCAGTATGATGATCGCCTTATGGCGTATTTATTCCGCCGATCTTTAGATGGTGTTGCTCTGGAATGGTTCTATTCTCTACCACTGGAAGAGGCTGAGAGTTTCAAGGTAGTCAAGGACAAGTTCATCCAGCGGTTCCAAGACAGGGTCGGCCCAGAATACTCGTTCACAGATCTGGTGGCCGAGAAGATGAAGCTAGACGAGGAATTTGCCACTTATGCAGACAGGTGGAGACAGATGGCCGCTAGAGTGCCTGGCCACATCCCGGAGGAAGAGAAGGTCAAGCTGTTGATTTCAAATGCTACTCCAACCTTCCGGAACATCCTGGCAATGAATGACATAGCCAACATGCATCAGCTCTACAGCCGGGCGCGCTTCATCCAGACTCAGTTTAAGGATTCCCCCATCCACTCTTTATTTGAAAATCAAAAGCCCAAGTACCACAAGAAGCCACAAGGGCCGGTTACCGAGGGGGTCCAGACAAATGAACAAGTGCAAGCCGTTGCCTTCCCATTCCAGCCCGCACCATTCCGCTTCCCCCAAAACCCCCGCAATTCCCAAAACCCCGCTCCACAAAACTTCCAGGCAACCCCACAAAACCCTCCGCCTACCTTTGTCACTCCACAAAATGCCTTCACCAATCCACAACAACCACCACCTCCGCAATACCACAATGTCCCTCCACCTAACGGCTATAACAACAACCCTAACAGCAAGCGCCCGGCTCCCAGGAGAGCTCAATACCCTCCATTGCTAGAGACACTTACAGATATCTTCTCCGCCCTCATGTCAGTGAATGCGATCCAACTTCCTCTAGAACGGCCTACTTGGAACCCAGCCGTTGATCAAACTAAATATTGTATGTTCCATAGGCAGCCGGGCCATACCATAGAAGGATGTTTCCAGTTCCGGGATCTGGTATATGATCTCCATGAAGGGCAAAGGATAGATTGGGCCGCAATGCATCGGGCCATTATTGAGATCAAGGAGAAGAGAGAGCAGCAGCCGAGGCCGCAAGTGCAGCAGCAACAGGCACCGCAGCCACAACAGCTACCACAACAGCAACCACAGCAAGTACAGGACCTGGGCATCCATCAGAATCCGATGCCGAACCATCCACCCGCTCCTCAGCAGCATCCGCTAGCACCAGCACAAGTAAACGTGGTCCAACCACCAACCCCCAATGCCGGGTGGTCTTTTGATGATGACAGTGCTACACCACAGGTCATGGCCCTCCACCATAACCACCGCAATCCTCTCACTCCCTCTTTCATCCTTCTTGCACACTCAACATCCCCTCCATTCATCCTCCCAATTACACCTGCTTCAGCAAATTCCTTACCACCCACCGTTCCATCATACCCTCCACCACTTAACCCCGGCACCGTCATCACACCACCATCCAACCCTTCATCCATCCTTACCCTTCCACTAGCCTTCCCTCCACCCGCGTCGACACTCATCACCACCCTGCCTTCCACCAACCCTTCGCCCATCATCCGCTCACCACCCACTACCACCACCAACCTTACGCTCCACCAAACCGTCTCCCCCGCACCACCTGTTCCATTCATCCACCCCGTAGGGCCCATCATACTATCTTCAGATGCCGCGGCGAATTGTGCTCTGAGGAGCGAGAAGATGTTCCATCGGAATTACCCCACTACTTCTAATCCCCAGTCCTCCAGCCAACGGCCGAGCAAGAAGAAACTGAGCCGCTGCCAGGTACTCAATATGACTTGTTACATCATCTAGACCGGGTGCCCGCTAAAATATCTGTGCTAGAGCTGATCAAAAGGTCTACCCTTCATCAGAATGCACTAAGAGACTTTTTACAGAAGGTAATGGTCAGTGAAGATATGGCAGTCGACAGCTTACCGACCGCACTAGCAACCATCTCCAAAGGGCCGGCAATTACATTTTCAGAAACTAAGATAGCACCTCCGGAAGCTCGGCAAATGTCGCTCTGCATTACAATCACTCTGAACAAAGTCAGCATTGAAGCAGCGCTGGTTGACACAGGGGCTTCAATTAATGTTTGTCCACTTAGCACCCTCCGAGCGTGCAACATATCTGATGAGTTACTGCGGCCTACCCCCACCACTATAGCAGCATATGACAACTCGAGGCGAGCGTGTCACGGGGTGATCACCATTCAGGCAGAGCTCGGGCCCCTTACAATGGCCGTGGAATTCTATGTGCTCGATATCGACCCTATGTTCAAGGCTATCCTGGGTCGTCCGTGGATTGATACACTCGGTGCCGTGCCCTCCACCACACATTAGTGCGTCAAATTCCCCTTCCAAGGGAGGGTCGTCAAAGTTAAAAACTTGTCCGCGATGTAGACAGTTAAGGCCATATCAGGGCAGGTTCTTCCCACACTTTGGCCAAGCAGCCGGCCCGTTATATGAGTGCTGGACTTTAACTTCCCCTAGGCGTATGCATCTCCCAAGCCCGCCGCTACTCCAGTCAACATCAAAGTGAAGCCGCAGATTCGAGATTCCAAGGGCTGGAACATCATACTGAAACTAGGCTATCAACCGGGGAGAGGCCTCGGTGCGCAATTACAAGGAATGACCAAGCCCATACCCAAGGGAAGAAAGATGGGCAGGAGAGGTCTCGGTTACCGAGAGACTGCATTATCTATGATGGGTGATTCTGGGCCACTCACCTGGGATTGTTGCCAGCATTTTGTCAGAGGGCCTCTCCAGCCCGGTGCATTAGCTTCAAGACCAGTTCAGCCAGAAAGAAATGCAGTCTGCCCGATTACCAACCCACCCCCATTGCCGGGAGGGTCAGATGATGATATGCTCGACTATGGTCAGGCCTTGCAGGGGCTCTTTCATGAGGAAGAATGTCAAAAGCAACAAGAGGTTCGGCTTGTGCAGTGGAGGCCGAAGAAGCGGCCTGTTGTTGATTTACAGAAGGAGGGGAGCTCTCTAATTGTCTTTTCTTGGTCTCCCTCATGCTTTCAAGCTATTTTCCAGCAAAGGGACTTCATACCCTACCTTCCTCCCATCATAATAGATCCATCTTTCATTGATCCACCCGAGATTCTATTTGTTCTTTGTGCTTGCGGGAGGTGCCCACCCATTGATCTATCCACTCTCTTCACTCCTCCTCCTCCTAACGCCCAACTCCACGAGATGTGGTTCTCTTCTTCCGATCCTTTCTTTGACTGCATTTTCCCTGAGTTGTTCCCTATGCAGCTCCCACCTCCTCCATCTTGCTGTGTAGTCTCCGCTGATCTCCAAAAAAAACGTCAAATTTGAAACGGAGATTTCAATGGAAGATTACGCTATCCTGTCGCCATCCTCCTCCCAGGGGCACGAGTCCCCTACTCCTTCCCTTTCACTAGGCTTCCTCTCACCTAGGTTAGGATTAGGGTCCGTCGAGTCTAGGGAAGTAGAGTCAGTTAGGTCTAGAGAAGTAGGGTCTTGTTCTAGGTCATCCAACCCTTCCTCTTCTGAGCCGCGCTCGCTTGCTCATCCATTCCGATCTGTTCCTGATAGGTTCTTGCAAGATTTAGCTCAGCGTTGCCATGCTCTTTTGAAGTGCCTGAAATTCGTCGCCACAGCAATTGTGATTGAAGATGACGAGGAAATAGAAGGGGTGTGGAGCGACGACGGATTAGGCGTCTATGAGATTTTGGATGAGAAGGATCCAATTAATGAAGACAACGATGTAGATGACACTGCCGATCTATATGCACAAGGACTAAAAAGATTTGACGAGCCGTCGACGACGGTGGATGAACCTACAAAGGAAATCAACTTGGGAACCGAAGAAGACCCAAGGCCCATCATGATTGCTGCTAATCTCCCTTCACAAGTAGAAGAGGAATTGATTAAGGTACTAAGGGAGTATAGCGATTCCTTCGCCTGGTCTTACGGGGACATGCCAGGTCTTGACCCCTCTTTAGTAGAACATCGACTCGTGCTTAAACCAGGGGCAACACCTGTGAAACAGAGGTCAATAAGATTTCACCCCCACATGGCCTTGAGGATCAAGGAAGAGGTCGACAAGCTATACAAAGCCAGATTCATCAGAGTGGTTTTATATCTTCAGTGGGTGACAAACATAGTCCCTGTTCTTAAAAAAGATGGAAAAGTGTGCATATGCATTGACTTCAGGGATCTTAACAAAGCATGTCCCAAAGATGATTTCCCGCTACCTCATACACATCCTAGTGGATAATACAGCCGGGTATGAAGCTCTATCATTCATGGATGAATACTCGGGCTACAATCAGATCCGTCTCGCTCCGGAAGATCAAGAGAAAACTTCCTTCACCACGCCCTGGGGCACGTATTGTTATGTGGTTATGCCATTCGGTCTGAAGAACGCCGGTGCCACCTATCAAAGGGCGATGATGGCCATCTTCCAGGACATGATACATATATATATGGAAGCTTACGTGGATGACATCCTGGTGAAGTCAAGAACTAAGGAAGAACACCCCTCTATCCTGGCTAAGGTGCTGTAGAGAGCCAGGGAGTACAAGCTCAAGATGAATCCGAAGAAGTGTGTATTCAGTGTCTCCTCAGGGAAGCTGCTAGGTTTCATAGTAAGCAAACGGGGGATCCAGATTGATCCTAATAAAGCACATGCCGTCATGGACATGCCTCCGCCAAAGAACATTACGGAACTTCGAGGATTGATTGGTAGATTGCAATTCATCAGAAGATTCATATCCCAGCATTCTCAAAGGTGCCGTCCGTTTTATGAATTGCTTAAAGCAGGGGTCAAGTTCGAATGGAATCAAGATTGTCAGAAGGCCTATGAGGACCTCAAGGAATATCTATCCAATCCCCCGGTTCTGTAACCTCCTGTCCCTGGGAAACCCCTATCCTATACATCTCGGTCATTGAGGACTCCTTAGGGGCGGTCTTAGCACAAGTAGATGATGAAGGGAAAGAGCAGGCTGCTTACTATCTCTCTCGATTGTTTAATCCAGCTGAATCCAGATACACCGCTATGGAGAAGACTTGTGCCGCCTTAGTGTGGGTAGCTCAGAACCTGAAACACTACTTCCTTGCCCACCCAGTAAGGTTGATCTCTAGAATGGACCCGATCTGCTATCTCTTAGAAAAGCATGTCCTTTCTAGTAGGTTAGCTCGCTGGCAGAGCTTCCTCTCCCAGTTCGACATCACCTTTGTTGTTCAGAAGGCAGTCAAAGGATATGCCATTGCTGAGCATCTCGCCCATCTCCCCATCCCTTACACCGATTCCATTCAGGACGATTTCCCTGATGAGCATCTTTCTGTTATCTCTCATCACCCCTTCTGGTCTCTGCACTTCGACGGTGCACTCAACTCTCAAGACCGAGGGATCGGTGCTGTTCTGCTTACCCCAGAGGGGGTAACCATTCCCTTTGCTTATCAACTTCGGTTTCCTGCTACCAACAACATCACTGAGTATGAGGCTCTCCTGGTCAGCTTGAAGCACGCCTATCTCCTAGGCGCGCGTTATCTGAACATCATAGGAGACTCTCAGCTCATCCTACGGCAAGTTCTGTCCACTTACCGTACTCGTGACCCCAAGCTCAAACCTTATCAAGATTTGGTCATGCTTCTCACTAGGCAATTCCGTAAGCTGATCTATATCCACACTCCCCGTTCTCAGAACATTCTAGCAGATGCTCTGGCATCTCTTGCTTCCTCCCTATCTTTCCCTCTCAGTCGGAATACTGAGACTATAGTCGTCCAGAGATTGGACGCACCCTCTCTTTAGGATCCTTGGTACCTCAACCTTAGGAAATCCGTAGAGGCGAAGGCTGAGAAGGAAGATCTCAAGGAAGTTTCATTAGCAGAGCTAGAGGAGATTCTGGACGAAGAGGAATTACCTTGGTATCATAAAATCGAGTTGTTTTGCAAAGAGGGGTCGTTCCCAGAAGGGGCAAAAGCTGAGCAACGCAAGTCAATCAGAAGGGCCGCCGCAAGGTACACCATTGTTGCAGGAGAACTGTACAGGCGCGCTACTAACGGAATGCTCATGAGATGCTTAGATGATGTTGAAGCATGGAAGGTGGCTGAAGCAGCCCATTCTAGTGAGTGTGGGGGTCATGTCAATGGCCAGGCTCTAGCGAAGAAGATCCTTAGGTAGGGCTACTACTGGCCCACTCTAGAGGAAGATTACTCCCTCTATGTCCGGAGGTGTCTTAAGTGCCAACTCCATGCTGATAAAATCCATTCTCCTGCTTCATCTCTCCATCCCATGACTGCTCCTTGGCCATTCTCTATGTGGGCTTTCGACGTTGTCGGCCCGCTCGGTGATCCTAATTCACAGATCAAGCAGAAATCCTTTATTATTACCGCCACTGAGTACTTCACCAAATGGGCCGAAGCCGAGGCGTACACAGAGATCAAAGCTACAACGGTGTGCCGTTTCATCATGAAGAATATCATCTCACGGTTCGGAGTGCCAAGTAGCATCATCACCGACAACGGACCCCAGTTCGTCTCTCAAGAGCTTAAAGACCACTGTAAGAAGTTCAATATTACATTGCATCATTCATCTCCATATTATCCTCAGGGAAACGGTCAAGCCGAAGCCACTAATAAAACCCTTCTTAAAATCATCAAGAAAACATGCGAAGCTCATAAGTTTTGTGATTGGCAGGAAAGATTAGTAGAATGATGATGACATCACCAGCAATTTCATATGATCGAGGATCCCGATACTCGCCGCCTAAGCTACATCTTGTTCACCACGTTATTTCGAGTCCTATGATGTAATTTTCATTTTCTACTCAAGTAATTTGCCTTTTATTTGAGTCTTGTACCTAGGTTATTAAGTCATTTCCCTAAGTCTGAGTCTCATTAGGCTATGGTGCTTGCTATTGGGCCTATTTCTTTGGGCTAGGCCCATGGGCACACCCCCCCTTCCTTGGTTATCTGTTAGTATGGTAAAAGTCAGGGTCTTATATGTAAAAGTGGGTTCCTATAAATAGGACCCCAATCCCTCAGTTGTAAGCTAATGAATATTTGAGTAAAATTTGCCACAAGAATTGTGCCCCCCTCTCTCTAGCTCTCTCTCTCACTCTCTCACTAGCTCTCTCTCTTACTCTCTCTCTAGGGGGCGAACCCTATTCTCTCTCCTCCCCACTCCAAATTTGAAATTCACTCTCTCTCCTCCCTATTCACCTCCATTTAAGACCCCTCCCCCTTCCCCATACCTTCCATTTACTCCCCCTCCAACCCCTAGGTGGAACCCCTTTCTCCTAGGCACCTCTCCCCCTTCCCAAGCAACCTTTCCCCTTCCCCATACAACCCCTTCACATTCCCAAGGGAGAATCCATTCTCCTAGACACCCTTTCCCCTTCCCAAAGCAACTCTTCCCCTTCCCTAGGCCCCCATTAGCACCTCCATTAACCCTCCACCCAAATCGAAGGGAACCCTCCCCATTCCCCCACCCACTTGTGCCCCCTCACCTTCCCCCTCTCCCTCCAAGCCCCAAATTCGCAGCCCCCTCCCACCCACTGCCAACTCCATCACCCAGCCCCATTTTCACCCTCTCCTAGCTTGGATAGACCCCCCATTGGTCCCCCTAACAGTCAGGGGACGCCCCAGCTCCTTCCTACTCCATCTCCCCCTCCTCATCTCCCCACTATCATCCCCTTCCACCACCATACCCTATGGAGGTCGCAGGCAGCAGTGGAGGCCCGACTTGCAGAGCCTGCTCCGGAGCGCCCCGACATCATCTGGAGGTGCACCATACATCGCCGGAAAGGTCTACGAGTCTTCTTCGCAAGCGAGGTGAAATCGTCTCATTCTGACTTCGCTACACTTCGTGGTGCCCATTATCGTCCAACTGCGCAATAAGAACCAGAACCTGGACCTGAGCGGCAGTGCAGAAGCTCCCACGGCCATATCCTTCAACTTCTGGAGGTGCCACTTGACCGAGAGCTGCTACCACAAGTCATTCACCATCACCAGCAAGCGGCGTCCCGTTCGGCTGCAGGAAGTGCCTGTTCCATTTTTTCTCCCCCAGGCGCGCAGACAGTCTGTTTGGATCCTGCCCCGACACTGCCTCACTCAACGGACTCCTCCTCACTACCCCAACATCCTCTGGTGCTGTTCTTAGTTGCTGCTCAAATAAGACTCATCCATGGACGTCCTCGACTTGGTCCCACCTCAATCAGACTTCGGGAGCGACCGTGGCATCTTCGACTAGCAACTACAACACTCTGGGCCAGCCTGAACCAGAACGCTGAACACCTGTTCCGGGGTCCACTCCGACCAGTGGCGATGTGGGGACCATCCACCAAAATTCATCAGCGTACCTGGGTCAGTCAGTGACGATTTGGCACTGGTTTCATCAGCTTCCGAGTTCGGTAGCATCCGTGGCAGCGTCAACATCGCCCAACTATCCAGCAGTTCCAGATACGGGTAGGATCGGCAAAGTCTTCATTCGGCAACTCGTTTAGCTCTCCTTTCGATCTCGCCTGGCCGGCTGACCGCCCCTCCCTGCGTGGAGGTAGTTTTAGTTGTAACTAATTATCCCTACCCCTCGTCCACCCCCTCTGTGAGGGCATAGTGCATGTATTAGCAGGTCATCGGCCGAAGCTTCACCGGCACAGTGTGCGGGGACCCACACTTCCCCGCTCGCCCATCGTCTCCGAACGGGATAGGTGTCTTCACACCGATCAGGTGAGTCACTCATACCTCTCTTTGCTGGATTTCTTTTGCTTAAATAGTATTGCCTCTCAGTACCGTCGGCGTAAGAGAGTGCCTGAACCCGATTTATCAATTAATTGCGTGATTACCGCAGGTGAGTTGTGAGAGTGACATTTCAACCCACGCCCTTGGTGTGCCGGTCGCCCTTGATATTGGGCATCCCTGGCCCATTGGGGTCTATTCCTAGCTGGCCAAACCCTTGGAACCTTGAGGTCCAACCTCGGACCCTCACCGCCATCGCCGGTCCTTCTACGGACCTGAGTGTGCTTACGCGAGTGAGTCCGCTAGTGTGACGTTGCCAAATTATTGTGTTGCTTGCAAATCTAGGTCCGAGGGGTCGTGTCACATCAAATGGTATCAGAGCAAGTTCACAACTTGTCTCTCTACAAGTTGGTCCTAGGGCGCATTCGCATTTAGAGTCATTTTCGGGCCACCCAGTGCATCATCATCTACACTCCACATTGGTTAAGTCCCCTCAACACGGCCGTCCATAAGAGTCCGATTGACCTCCTCCTCATGGACATCATCCTAGAAGGAGACCTTAGTTTTGACGGATCCAATCCTAATGCCTACCTAAAGTGGGAGGCTACCATGGATAAACACTTTGATAGGACTAGGGTCTATGGACATGCTAGGGTCCGTAGGGCCACAGGGTGGCTTCGGGGACAAGCCAAGAAGGAGTGGGAACACATAGTGAGCTTAAGAAGGATTTGGAGGCAAGAACCCATAGGATCATGGGAAGAGATGAAGATTGAGCTTAGGAAGATCTACGCTCCCCGACCCTCCCACTCCTACCTTGAGCTTAGGAAGAACTACGCTCCCCGACCTTCCCACTCCTACCTTGAGAACCATAACCCGAGGAGCACTCCCACTCCCCCTTTCCCTCCCAGTCAACCCAAGACCTCCCTTAGGGTCCAATCTCCACCACCCCAAATGATTCCAATCCCGATCACCACCACCATTAAAACCAAATTGGCCACCACCCAACCCAACATTCCCCATCAAACCCACACCCCACAAGCTTCCACAAATCCTCATCCCACCCATTTCCAAAAGGAACTCACGGAGGTGACCGAAGACTATGAGGCTCCCCTAGATTGGGAAGAAGAATATGAGGCCCAAATAGGTCAAGAGAACTCATTCCTACCAAAGGAAGACCTATTGAGCCAAATGGGGTGCACCCTCCCCCATGAGTTACAAGATGCCCAACCTAGGCCTCCACTTCTACCCCTCCCCATCCTATCCCAAGTCCCCCATTACCCACCACCCCAAAAGAGCCATATGCCAGTCATCATCACCCCACAAACAATGGACTTACTCACCTCCTTGGTAGAGGAAACCATGATCCCCATACCCGACCCCATAGTGGTGAATACTCCGGACCCAACCCCCGCCATGGAGATCACCCATGTCCAGGAAGACGAAGAAACTTCACATGGTGGACTTCACCTTACACCACCCTCCCTAGTAGGGACCGAGCTCATCTTAGGAGAACCCCTTTCACGTTGGCTAAAGGAGAACCCATTTAGAGATCTCATGGCCCATGTCTGCCCTCCTATGGAACAAAACCTCCCTATAGTACCCTTACCCACCTATCACACCACAATCCAATCATCCTATCAGGTGGAGACATTAGGGGACTTTCTTAAGGGTATAGCTTGGCAAATGGAGCTAACTGACCTGTTGACCACTGTAGCCGACCAACCTAGGAGCCTTGACCTCCTACACCTATGTGTCGGGTCCATCTCCTCCACTTACACTATGGGTTGCTACACTAGTGACCTTCTGTTATTCCTCCCTACACCTGAGGAGCCCGATGCTCTTCACAAATTAGAGTTGCTTATTTCGGGTAGGATGCCAAGCCCTCCATTCATGGCCAACCAACCTGCCAAGGACTTCGGTTCAAATACTACATTTGAGGAGGAGGACTCACCATCATTTGAAAACCTTGAGGAGATCGAATACCCCTTCCTTGAAAACACATTCCATGACTCCTTCGATCCCTTCCTATACCCACCCACCTTACTCACCACCAACCTGTCCCTATCCCATCCAACCTTATCGGACCAAGCCCACCCCATGATGCATACCTTCTTTGACCCCTTCAACCCTTATAAGTGGAAGCTCAAAGACCACCCCATACCCACAGACATGGTCGTCACCCATAGGATAGGAATGCACCCATCTTGGCATATCACATCATTCGACAAGGGTCACAAGTCCAGCCCTCCCATACACGTCACACACAGTCTAGGCCCAATGCATGACTGGCCCACATTTGGATGTGCTGGTCCACCCACATTCATCATAACCATTACGCATGAATGGAGCATACATGGATGTCCGGGTCCTCCAGTAACTAACGCCACCATGCACGATATGTCCACCTATGGTTGCCCCGGCCCCCCAGAGTCCATGAAAGTCTTCATCACATCTATGCATGATAGGTCTATGTACGGTTGCCCCGGTCCACCCTTGCATACTATCCTCTTCCACACCCACTCACTGCATCATAGTGCATGGCATACACATTCATGCAAGCATCTAACAACGAGCGGTGAGGTTCACAAAGAGCGGGCAAAAGCTTGCGAGCGCCACTTGGAATTCTAAGTACGCAATCTGGTGATGATGGCATTGGAGTGGCTCTACCCTAGGGTCACCTCCAATTAGAGGGCACGTGGACTTGGACCTTCCCAAGTTCCAAGTGATTTTGGCAACCCGGCCATCAGGTTGGACTTACTAATGGGTTTTGGGATTCACCCCATTATCCACATGGCGGATCCGGCACCCTATATGGGCACCGCGGTGGATCCTAGTGAGTGTCTCGGGCCTTTATCTTCCTTTGAGAGGGACACCCTCGAAGAGCCACCAAAAAACGGCCTGAGAGTCCGACGTGTGCACACGAAGGCAATACTAGGCAAGCAGGGTCCCATCACCAGCAAGAGGGTGCGCCTGAGCCACCTCGAGAGGATGAGGGACCGTCCCCTGGTTGCAGACGCAGGGTTGAGTTTGGAAGTTGAGGCTCACTCTAAGTTTCTGGAGAGGACCACCTCCCCGGTGGGCCCATACTCGACAGAGTCGAGTTTTCCGCACCCCGAGGGTATGATGAGGACATCACCAACAATTTCATATGACCGAGGATCCCGATACTTGCCGCCTAAGCTACATCTTGTTCACCACGTTATTTCGAGTCCTATGATGTAATTTTCATTTTCTACTCATGTAATTTATCTTTTATTTGAGTCTTGTACCTAGGTTATTAAGTCATTTCCCAAAGTTCGAGTCTCATTAGGCTATGGTGCTTGCTATTGGGCCTATTTCTTTGGGCTAGGCCCATGGGCACACCCCCCCTTCCTTGGTTATCTGTTAGTATGGTAAAAGTCAGGGTCTTATATGTAAAAGTGGGTTTCCTATAAATAGGACCCCAATCCCTCAGTTGTAAGCTAATGAATATTTGAGTAAAATTTGCCACAAGAATTGTGCCCCCCTCTCTCTAGCTCTCTCTCTCTCCCTCACTAGCTCTCTCTTCCTCTCTCTCTAGGGGGCGAACCCCATTCTCTCTCCTCCCCACTCTAAATTTGAAATTCACTCTCTCTCCTCCCTATTCACCTCTATTTAAGACCCCTCCCCCTTCCCCATACCTTCCATTTACTCCCCCTCCAACCCCTAGGTGGAACCCCTTTCTCCTAGGCACCTCACCCCCTTCCCAAGCAACCTTTCCCCTTCCCCATACAACCCCTTCACATTCCCAAGGGAGAATCCATTCTCCTAGACACCCTTTCCCCTTCCCAAAGCAACTCTTCCCCTTCCCTAGGCCCCCATTAGCACCTCCATTAACCGTCCACCCAAATCGAAGGGAACCCTCCCCATTCCCCCACCCACTTGTGCCCCCTCACCTTCCCCCTCTCCCTCCAAGCCCCAAATTCGCAGCCCCCTCCCACCCACTGCCAACTCCATCACCCAGCCCCATTTTTACCCTCTCCTAGCTTGGATAGACCCCCCATTGGTCCCCCTAACAGTCAGGGGACGACCCAGCTCCTTCCTACTCCATCTCCCCCTCCTCATCTCCCCACTATCATCCCCTTCCACCACCATACCCTGTGGAGGTCGCAGGCAGCAGTGGAGGCCCGACTTGCAGAGCCTGCTTCGGAGCGCCCTGACGTCATCTGGAGGTGCACCATACATCGCCGGAAAGGTCTGCGAGTCTTCTTCGCAAGCGAGGTGGAATTGTCTCATTCGGACTTCTCTACAGTTCGTGGTGCACATTATCATCCAACTGCGCAATAAGAACCAGAACCTGGACCTGAGCTACAGTGCAGAAGCTCCCACGGCCATATCCTTCAACTTCTGGAGGCGCCACTTGACCGAGAGCTGCTACCACGAGTCATTCACCACCACCAGCAAGCGGTGTCCCGTTCGGCATCAGGAAGTGCCTTTTCCATTTTTTCTCCCCCGGGCGCGCAGATAGTCTGTTTGGATCCTGCCCCAACACTGCCTCACTCAACGGACTCCTCCTCACCACCCCAACATCCTCTGGTGCTGTTCTTGGTTGCTGCTCAAAGAAGACTCATCCACGGATGTCCTCGACTTGGTCCCGCCTCAATCAGACTTTGGGAACGACCGTGGCATCTTCGACTAACAACTGCAACACTCTGGGCCAGCCTGAACCAGAACACTGAACACCTGTTCCGGGGTCCACTCCGACTAGTGGCGATGTGGGGACCATCCACCAAAATTCATCATCGTACCTGGGTCCGTCAGTGACGATTTGGCGCTGGTTTCATCAGCTTCCGAGTTTGGTAGCATCCGTGGCAGCGTCAACATCACCCACCTATCCAGCAGTTCCAGATACGGGCAGGATCGGCGAAGTCTTCATTCGGCAACTCGTTTAGCTCTCCTTTCGATCTCGCCTGGCCGGCTGACCGCCCCTCCCTGCGTGGAGGTAGTTTTGATTGTAACTAATTATTCCTACCCCTCGTCCACCCCCTCTGTGAGGGCGTAGTGCATGTATTAGCAGGTCATCGGCCGAAGCTTCACCGGCACAGTGTGCGGGGACCCACACTTCCCCGCTCGCCCATCGTCTCCGAACGGGATCGGTGTCTTCACACCGATCAGGTGAGCCACTCACACCTCTCTTTGCTGGATTTCTTTTGCTTAAATAGTATTGCCTCTCAGTACCGTCGGCGTAAGAGAGTGCCCGAACCTGATTTATCAATTAATTGCGTGATTACCGCGGGTGAGTTGTGAGAGTGACATTTCAAGCCACGCCCTTCGCGTGCCGGTCGCCCTTGATATTGGGCATCCCTGGCCCATTGGGGTCTATTCCTAGCTGGACAAACCCTTGGAACCTTGAGGTCCAACCTCGGACCCTCACCGCCATCGCCGGTCCTTCTACGGACCCGAGTGTGCTTACGCGAGTGAGTCCGCTAGTGTGACGTTGCCAAATTATTGTGTTGCTTGTAAATCTAGGTCCGAGGGGTCGTGTCACATCATAGAAGCTCTGTGGGCTTACCACACCTCCGTCCGTACGCCTACGGGACAAACTCCCGATTCTCTTACCTACGGGATGGAGGCGGTGCTCCCATATGAGATCTTGATCCCTTCACTTAGAGTACAGCTCGATAAGGAACTTAATCTCGATGAACGTCGAGAGGCGTTGCTGGTCCAGTTGGAACTCTTAGATGAAAAGAGGATGAATGCGGCCGATCACGTATCCGTCTATCAAAAGAGGGTTTCGCGTTATTTTCAAAAGAAGGTGATCAAACGTAAGTTTCTAAAAGGTGATATGGTTTTGAAACACAAATTCATTCGGTCTGCAGGTCCAAGGTCTAAATTGCAACCTAACTGGGAAGGACCGTTTGTTGTAAAAGAAGCTTATCCAGGGAATGCTTATCACCTAGTAAACGCGGAAGGTGAGGAGCTCTCTCACCCATGGAATGGGTTGTATCTTAAGCGTTTCTTTCCTTAGAGTCTAAGCCACATGCTTCCCCGGCAGCAGGATGCTACCTCCTGTTTCACTAAGAAGGGTCCCGAGTAAGGCAATCACACACTACACGACATCCAGGGTCAAGTTTTCCGATTCTAAAAGACACCGTTTCTCCTCGGCCATGCTTTAGGGGAAAATCGAAGTCCCTGTCCGCTTCATTCTTCGGCTGAATCCAGGGGCAAGAAGTGAATAAGGAGGCGACAACCAATCCAAACACCCTAACAAGAGGAGGTCTCAAATAGGGGCAAGTCCGTTATGACCTGGCGCCACAAGTAACACAACAACAGAAAAAAGACAGCAAAGGGGCAATCTCTGTGATAAAATCAAAATCATCATATCAAAAGTCTACCGATTCTGAACTCCAAAGCTCCAGGAATACAAAAACAGAAAAACTAGGCATGACAAGAGTGGCAGTATAGTTCCCCGCAGGACGTCATGAGCCCGGTCGCATGCATGCCTAGAGTGGACGAAGGTTCGATGACGGACACAAAGCCCCGGTGCAACAGACCAAATCTCTAACAGGGCTGTACGGTGAGGAAATCAAGTCCTAAAAACTTCCATATCTGGCCTAAGCTTACCCCCGTGTTCCTTTTTTCTTTTTAGGACCAAGATTAGTACCCTGGGTATGGCCTTGGTAGAAACACCGTCATGTGAATTGGGCCTTGGCCAAGGATTGTCACCCATGTTACATGCCAACCTCGGGACTCCTGATTCTGAACAAGGAAGGGTTCGCGTTGCTAGGGGAGACACTGGTTTTCAAAATCCAAAAAAAAAATATCAAATATTTTCAAAAATCCAAAGACATGAAATATTTTTAAAATCCAAAAATACCAAATATTTCCAAAATCCAAAAAAACCAAATATCTACGAAAATCCTACAAAAATCAGATGTTTTTCCAAAACTCCATCATGTGCATAGCATGCATTGCATTTTTATTATATTTTCCGCCTATTTAATAAGGCTCCACCCCTTGACCAAATATCAAGAAACGGTCATTATCTGACTTGCTTCAAGGCAAGGGGTTGAGTCTAAGAACAGATCTAACTTGTTTCATGTCTTAGCATGTGCAGACAACAGGTTCAAATGCAGGATTGCAACTACGCAGGATGTGACGCATCAGTGTTCGACCGTCACAGTCATTTAACGGTCCCCTCCTTGACCGTTAATTCCCTTCAGGCATGGGCTTTTTATTCTTTTGTCCCTCTGACGGCCTGGTCCATACCGTCATTTCTATATAACGGCACATCTCCCATCCGTTACTTTCTTCAGAAAATAGGATTAATAAGGCTTTCATTCTGACGGCTCCTCATCAGACCGTCATTTCTTTATGGCGGTCCACTGCCCATCCGTTACATCCTCCTGAGGCTCTGCCTCTTCACATCATTCTAGCCAATCAAACCCATAAAACTTATGCTCATTCAACTAAGCCAGTCTCATCTCATTCAAGCAAGCTTAATAAAACATGAATTCATAAAAATTCCAACTTTGATTGTTAATTACAAACAATATCTCTCATGAACAAACGAAAATCAAGGTACATTCAATTTTTTATCCGCAAGAGGGTAGATTTTCCTCAACTCTTTCACATAATCACGGCGTGCTGCGTCGTTCTCTTCTACTTCTGCTTGCCACGGGCGCATCTTGCTGATCTCCCACATGGTCAGCGCATTCCGTACTGCTCGTTCATCTTCCTCGATCCCCATCTTCCTAAGTAGAAGGGGAGGGTAGTGTGATAGTGCAGGAGATTGGGTTCTTGGCACTCCGATCTGAAGATGGCACTAGTGCGGGTTGTAGATCGCCATGGTGGTGTTCCCCACTAGTTGGAGGTCCAGGCCTTGACGCCGCGGTATTTTGAGAAGAGTGCTCCGAAGGATTCTTGGTCGCATATTGAACTTGTCTATTGGCAAAGTGTTGAGGAAGAGGCGCCATTCATCCCGCATTTTCTTATCCGCCATCTTGCATTCAACCTGTGAAGAATACCCGAACGCCCCTCCAATGAAGAAGAGAGGGTGGCTCCCGAAGATTCGGCTAGTTGAAGTTAGGTCCTCCTTGTGTTGGAATTTGACTCTTACTCCCATCCAGCACTCAAGGAGTATCATGGAGCCGAACAGAAGTCCTCCTAGGCAAGCCGAGCTTAGTCCTTCATAAAGGTATGAAAGGATCGCTTGAGAGATGGACATTCCCCGCCACAGCCCGCTAATAACGCTAAGATTTTGGATGTCTAAGAGGTGGTCAGTCGTAGTGAAAAGGAAGACTCCGCATAGGCAAACCGCCACCACCTTGGCTATTGCTTCGTGTCTCTCCCACTTGTTTTTACAATGAGACACTATCCACTGTGCCAAGGGTATCAAATGAATGTGGTGTGGGCTGATCATGGTCCTCACGTCCTTTGGGTTATGAATGAAATCACTCAAGATCAAGGATGGGTCGATAGGCTCTATTGTGTAGCAAACCCGGTCTTCATCCACCGCCTTAGTCTTAGGAAGGGCTAGGTAAGTCTCTACCTCTTCTAATAGGACTGTTGCTTAAAAGGAAGGGAAGATGAAAGTATGAGTTTGTGGATGCCATAGTTCTACAAGAGCTGAAATACTTGGCCAATCTAAGGATAATTTCTGGAAATTTTTGCCCAAAACCAAGAGAGGTTGAAGGTGCCAAGTTTTAAGGATGGATGTGACTTCTATAGGGAGTGCTTTTACCATGGGAGCCACCCACTTCAGATTAGAGTAGCATCTTGGACCAGGAAGAGGCTTGAAGAAAGAAGGAGAAGAAGAAGTCATCAAGAGAAATTAAAGAGCAGAGTTTTCTGAACCTGGATGGGTTGTTGGGAACTTACCACCCTTTGAACATTGGAGCTTAAGTGCTTTGGGATTGACGTCAACCGTTGGAGCTCTCCATGTTCTTTTCTGGCAGCTTTAGGTCCGGTGTAGACCTTCTCCTCCATAGCCATCACCTCGAAGCTTCTCTTCATCTTGATTTCTGCCCTTAGGAGAGGTTCTTCAGCCCTAGAGCAGAGGTTTTTAGCAAAGCTACGTTTTTTGGTTGAGTTTCCAAGTTTTAAAGGCTTGATTTTGGCTTAGGAAGGATAAGACTTGAGTTGGAAGGCTTTATCTTCAACCTAGATAGGGTCTAGTGGGAGATTAAGTGGATAAATCTCGGGTTTAGGCTCTCACGGCTCAATCCATCTCGGAACACAACTCAGTCTCTAACGGTCTATCATGGAGCCGTTATTTGTCTCTAACGCGCCATCCTTGGGCCGTCGCATTTTCTGTGGGTTTGATTTGGCCAGACCCTGTTTTGTGAAGCTTAACGGTCTATACTGTGGCCGTCGTTATCTTGTAACGCGTGAACCATGATCCGTTACACTCTCGGTCGTTCAGATGTTGGCTTTTCGGTCCAAATTTTCCCGACGGTCTTTGTTATGACCGTTATTTCACCCCGACGCGCCAGCCTTCGGCCGTTGCATTTCCTGCTAGTTGCCCTGACAACCCATCGTTCTGCCATGATCAACGGTCTAGCATTGGCCGTTATTTCCCTCTGACGCACTAGAGGTGGACCGTCGCTTTTCCTGCAGCTCAGATTACAAATTTGGCCTCTGTTGTGTATAATGCCCTTCAGCCAGTGCGTTATTTGATCATGACGGTCTGACCCTGGACCGTTACTTTCTCTACTGCTGAATTCAGGTAATTTCTTCCTGCCCTTGTGTTAGACCTGGCGGTCTTTCACACGTTCTACAACTCATTCATCATCCACACATTCGCATACACACTCCTTTTTTCCGCATACATGCATTCGTACATTCACACACATCTCTCGCACTCAAATCATCTGAATCAATCATTCATTTCTGCATTCACATTCAAACCTGCTAAACCATTCGCTCACTCATTCATTCCTGCATATTTATTCATTCACACTCATGAAATAAAACAAAAATGCCAAAAAAGAATTTCATTTTTCTATATATATAGTCATGTACAAAAATAAAAAAGAAATGCATCATTCGGCCGGCTCGTTCGCCGGGCCGCCCTCCTCATCTCCACCCTCCGGCTTCCTTGCTGGCGGTGCTATGGAGGAGCTCTCTTCCTACTGTCCTCTCTCCACCCTCTCATTCCTCCTCTAGCCGGAGGAACTCACAAGGAAATCAGCCACCGACCCGCTCCGGGCGACACTCCTCTGTGCTCCGCTCTGCGAAACACTCCGCTCAGGTCCTCGACCTATCATCCGGACAGTCCTCTCGAGGGTCCGCAACGCGATCTTCATATCATAAGCCTGGCGCTGAGCCTCGCGTGCCTCGGTCCGGTATCGGTCCAAATCCACCGTCCCAATCCGGAGTCGCTCTACCTCAGCCTGTGACTGAGCTAGCTCCGTCCGAAGTCGCTCCACCTCTACATCATCCGAGCGTCTAGGGGTCTCCGCTCTCAGCCGGGCCATCTCTGCCCGTGCTAGCTCTGTCTCTGCTCGGGCCCACTCAGTCTCACCCCGGCTTCTCTATATCTCTGCCTGGAGACGCTCTGCCTCCAATCGAGCATGTCTAGCCTCGGCCACCGCTGTAGCTAGCTCTCTCGCCTGTAGATTGCATGTCATATAGTTGATCAAAAAGCATTTTTTGGCGTACGCATGATCATGAGCATAAGCATTTAGCATCTTACCCGCTCCGCGAGGGTGGCCTCCGCCTCCTCGGCCCTGGCAACCGCCCGAGCAAACTCGGCATCCTGCTCTGTTCTGCCTCCCGCAGGATAAGAGGAGGACGATGGGGCGTCCGGTCCTGCTCGTTGGGCTCCCTCGGCCCGCTGCATTTAGAAATCATGATCAGAAGTCGTGGTTAGTCAGCATTAGCATCATTTTTTACATTGCATAATCATAATCATTTAAGTCTAAGTTTTAGAATCTTACTAGAAGCTCCAGGGCGGTTCGGTACTCGTCCCGCTGCTGGATGGTGGGGTGGAGTAGTCCCTCCAACTCGGCTATCCGTCCCACGGGGTCTAGCAGCATTTAAAGCATGTAAGTCAGTACATCTAGCACGATGCATCTTGCATATAGAAAGAGTTTTTTGAGTTTAGAATTTGCATACCGATCGTCGGGTACCTCGGTACACCCGGTCACCGTAGAGTCGAGCGAAGGCCTTCAGATATGCCTCGTCGCTCTCGTCTCGTTCCTTCATCGCTCGGCCCCACCTGTTCCAGTCATGGACGTACTTCACCTTCCGGGCGCACCAATCCACGTTGCCACTGATGCCCCGTGCCGACTTGCCTGGGTGGTCATCGCTGTGGCGTGGAAAGGTCACCTCGGGCTGGTGTAGTCCCCGAGTCCGCAGGATCAGCCGGTAGTGTAGAGGCTCGATGATGTGGATGCAGTGCAGCCAGACGTCTCGTCCCCGGTACGACAGAGCCGCCTCCACCCACGGCTGCCCCGTGTAACCCTCGCCGCGGTACGGGGTCCATCTCACCTGAAAGCATTCAGTCCATTCATCAGCATTTAGAAGCATTTAGAAGCATTTAAGAAGCATTTAGAAGCATTTAAAAGCATTTAGAAGCATTTAAGAGCAGGTAGAAACCACTTTGAGTTATGGACTTACCGACGTGTGTGGGAAGGAGTCCAGGTCCTCCTGGATCGTCCGGGTCAATCTGATGATAGACCCTGTGTCCCTCGCTACCGTCCATCGCCTCGCGATCGGGATGCGGCCGGGGTGGAGTAGTGTGCCTCTCCCGATGCCCGGGAGGTACATATAGGTCCAGATCTGCATTATTAGAAATCAAGTCAGTCAAAATTGCATAGTCACATGGCATAACATTCCTGCATAAACGTTTATAGGAGCATTTAAATTGCATTTACCTGTAGAAAAGGCGAGAAGCCACCCAGCATCATCTGCCAGTCCGTCGTGCTGAGGGACTCGAACAGGAACGCTAGCACTGCCGCTCCCCAAGCATATCTCCCAACTCTGTGCAAGTGCTCTATCATCGGCAGCAGTCTGCAGCTGATGACGTCCGCCCGAGTCGCGAAGAGGTGCTTCCCGAATAGCAGCATCAGGAAGCGTCTGAGCACTCGGTCTCCCGCAGGTCCTGCCTCCGCCGCCACGCGAGGGCGCACCTGGTCTATCGCTCTGCCCAAATGCTCCTCGGGTAGCTCTCCTACAGCTATCGCCGCTCCTCTCAGTCCCAGGCTCTCCTGCAGTACCGATCTCGAGAGCTGGGAAGAGGACTGCCCCGGCCTGATCAAGTCAAATCCGAGCAGCTGCTGCGCCATCTCCCTGTAGTCACCGTATGTCCATCCGGTCACTGTGGCTCCATGGACTCTCAGTCCTGTAATCCTCGCTATGTCTTCTAGCGTGGGGATCATGTGGCCCCACGGGAAGATGAACGCCCTACTGATCGGGTCCCACCTCTCGTGCAGCGCGTACAGCAGGGGCGTGTCCATCCGGATCACCTCGATGCTGAGCACCTCGGCGAATCCCATGCCCGCCAGTCGCTCCCTCTGGTAGTCCGGTAGTGCTTGGTACACGGCCCGGACCTGCAGCCAGGAGATCCTTGATCTTCGCTTTCCCTGCATTCATTTAGATCACAAGTCAGTCCATTGCATCATAAAAATCATTGCATAAGCATTCATATAATCAAAACAAAACAGAAATTCAAAATTGAAAACCTAAAAATAAGTTTTGAATCCCTAGCAGATGTAACGGCCCCGGGGTAGGGCGTTACTTGTCTCCGATGCACTCATGGTGGCGCGTCAGACGTGTGACGGTCGCTGGCAGGACCGTCACATTATCTGCTATTGGGACTCTTTTCCTTTGCACTCCCGTGGTTTCCCACTATGGCCAAATGGCCTACAATCATTCCTAGTGGGTTCATGGACCCATTTCTACCCTTTAATCCCACATGCATTCATAATAAAAACACAAAAAAATCAAAATTTGAAAATTTAGGGCGGAGGCTTACCTCGCGGTCTTGCCCTCTTTTCCTTTTCTTCTCTGGTTCCTTGGGTTCCTCTTCACCCAAGGGGGCTTCCCCTGGGTCCTCTGCAGTCGTGGGAGCTTTCTCTTTCTCCCTTTCTTCTTCCGTGGTCGGCGTGATGATCTCCCGTTCAATCTGATGGTGGAGACGCCGTATCGCCTTCCTCTTTCCTCGTTCCCTCCTCTGTGGTGGTGGCTGAGGTGCCTCATCGCCGGTCATGGTGGTGGTGGAGAGGTTGGTCGCCGGTGGTTTCTCTCGGTTGGGGTTTTGGGGATTGTTGAATGTGGAATGATTGCCGTGACCGTTCGGTTGTTATTTTTTTTGAACGCTCAGGAAATGCGACGGTCTATCGTCTGGCCGTTACATCCTTCTGACGCGTCTAGATGTGACCGTTACATATGATTGGACTGTTTTATTGAAGAATGTGAACCGCCAGGTTTATGATGGACTAGGGATGGTTCGTTACTTGATGTGACGCCCTTTCATCAGACCGTTACAAACTTGCAAGTTTCTTGATGAATTAAATGGTCTATTGGATGTCAAAATGGTTCCATGTTCTGTCAAGATGTTCATTATTGATGCCTCTCGCACGTACGAATGGTTATGCCTTGATTCATGATCATATTTAATTTTGGCTAACCTATCTTTTATGAAGGAATTTATGAGCGAAATCAAGCTTTACCGTCCGTCTGGAAGGTAAGTCAGGTATTTGTATCTTGTCCCTTATCCCTTAATGCATTACTATATGATACTTACGATATTATCTCGAGAACCGGCTGGTCAGTCATGTGTTCTAGGATCTGATGTTCCCCTTAAACAAAAATGATGATGATCTAAGTTCACATGTTTAATCGTTGGATAAGTCGTTAGATTGGAATAAGTTTGGGGACGATGGTTCTATCTTGCACGCCGTGGTTGCAGATGGTGTCCTGACCCTAATTTCTCTGGTCTAGCAATATTATTCTCGAGTATCTTGATATTTTATCTTTCTTTACATTTGTTTTAAAGATTTCTTTTTCTTTAGCCCAGCATGCATTATACGCATTCTTTTAGCATTTTGAAGCTTCATTTGTTTAAGTGTCTCGGTGTTGGTGAATAGCTATGTTTTTGATCCCGAACAAGGAGAATCATTCCACTCTGAATTAGAAGGTTTTCCTTCGATCTGCTCGCTTGATCTGGTTGGCTGAAGATTCCTGTCTGGAGTTTAGTCTCTGGTTCTTTCTATTGCCTCCGGCGGCTAGCCGTGTTTCCTTTCCTTAGTTATTAGCTCCTCCAGACTTGCATCCTTTGGTTGGCTATTTCCTTGTGATCAGTTTTGAAGCTTTCCAGAAAATTCCTATCGCTTGTTGGTTGAGAACGGGTGTCGTTTACCTTAACACCCTCTTTTTCATCCACTCCGCTTCATTTTCGCTTCATCTCCATGTTCCATTTCGCTTTCGCTTCACCTCCGCTCGTTCCCCTGCAAAGAGGACGTTAAGGAGGGGCATCTGTTGACACCCGTTTTATGTCCAATAAGTCGGGTCATCTCCTTATTCATTCTATATGATGCTCCGAGTCGTTCACTCTTCATTGAGTCTCTTGATTAGTTGAAGCCTATTTCTTGGGTCTTAACTCCTTGATCAGATACGGTTCCTTGTGGCTACTTCATTGGATGAATCTTAGCAATGCCTCTATTCCTTTTTTTCTCCATTTTGATAATAACGGTCGGTCCTAGGCGCGTTGTTTCATTCTGACAGATGGGTCCTGGACCGTTACTCTTTGAAGAGTCCTAAGGCTTAAGGCCTCGTTTTAAAGCTTATCCTTTTTGATTGCACATTAATAATAACGGTCTGTCGTGCAGCCGTTGTTTCATTCTAACGCCCTATGCCTTGGCCGTTGCTTCTTGAAGAGTCCAACATGTTGGGTCTTCTTCCCGTTGATCTTATCTTTTAGGGATAAGGTTGATAGTGACGGATGTTCCTTGGTGCGTTATTTTCAAGTGGCGGTCTGTCGTTCAGCCGTTCCTTCCTTCAGAGAGTCCTGGCAGTTCAGACCTTTTCTCTGCTACTCCGTGGTCGAGATAAGGGTTTGGATTGATGATATCTCTTTCAAATCTGATCCTCAGAACCTTCTGTTTGTTTCTATGGACTCTTGGTGATATTATCTTCGAGGATTTGTTAAGAGTTATCCCTTTATCTTGCTAGATTATCCTCTACTCGACCTAAGAGTTTGAGGGTCTATAAATAGAACCCTTGACTTCATGGCCCGAGAGAGGAGGGTTTTTTTAAAATTCACGATGAAGTGCTGCCGAACTCAGGAGCCATCTTCATCCAAGAGGAACTGTTTCCCACGTTCATCCATCTCATAATCAAGGGAGTACTTTGGTTTTAGTCTTACAAGTTCATCATTGCATGCTTAAGTTCTTCCCTGGTTTTTCCTCAATCAAAGCATTGTCCCTCCTCTTTCTCCCCGTTTTTCACTGTTCTCTAAGCATCCAAACATCTTCCCCATCTTTTAAAAAATGCCCAGAGGGGTTAAAAAACCAAAAACTCCCCGGTAATCCCCTCTCCTTTTGATGTCCTTAAGTTCTTTGAGAATTGATGCTATATTATTGAAAGGGCTAATTTGGATTTTTTTGTTCTTGTCTTCTACATCTTTGGCAGGTTTACAGGTTCACCAACACGAGGCCCAAGTCTTCTATCCGGCTGGAAGAGTTGGAGTTAAAAGAATCTACACTTTGCTACTGCAGGTTATCTGACGGTCTGGTGCAGGCGCGTCATATTATTCTGGTGGTCTATCGGGTGGCCGTTACTTTCAAGTGACGCACAGGGTTCTAGCCGTCACTTCTAGCTGACCTGCAGGTTCTCTTTGGTTTTCTCTCCCATGGGCGGGTGCTTCATCCACCTATTTCCAAGGTATTTACAGGTCTTTTGCTTGTTTTTACTTTGGTGGCGATCACATCTTTCCTTAGTCTTGGGCATCAGCTTTCTCATTCATCACATATCTCTTTTATTTTCTTGCTTGCTCCACCCCTTGTGGCGTGTTTTTATTTACTCTTTGCTCCACGCTCCGGCGTGTGTTTTCCTTTTCCTTAGCCTAGTTTGATTGAGATAGCATGACCATGCTAGAGCTAGCTTTGATTGCCTAGGTTCATGATCACATGTTCATAGGTTAAGAGCAGATCTTTGATTACTTGCTTGTCGTTTCATCATTCAAAATCCCAAAGAAAAGATAGATAGGCAAAATAAAATCAACAACTAGGATCACCGGGTTGAGGGTAGATGGAGAGGCGGTGAGCGGGATCACCCTACCCGATTATAGCGAGCTGACACAGAGATTGCTAGGGCTAGAGACAGTCTACGAGACGCCCAGCGAGTGTAGGACCATCTATCGCACCGACCTTACTATAGCTATGCGCTTAGGTGACTCTAGGCAGAGGTCGAGGGAGTCTCTGGAGCAGTTTTCACAGAGGCTGATAGACGGGGCTAGGGCAACCTATTGCCAGGACCCGACTGAGAGGGAGAGAGTAGATCGAGACCTGAGGAGATTCCTATTCCTGATGCTCGGGAGGTTGCTGCTCGGCACAAAGGGCGATATCATCAACTGCCGATTCCTGGGGATACTCGAGGATCTGGAGGGAGTTGGCAGATACGCCTGGGGAGCGGCGCTGCTGGCGCACTTGATAGCCGACTTGTCCACGGAGATAGGTCGAGAGACGACTATCAGTGGCTTTTCACCCTTTCATCAGGTATGCATTTCTCTTTTTCTCTTTTTTTTTATATGTATATGAATGCTTTACTAATGCAATGGATGGATGCAGATATGGAGCCATCTATGCATGCCGATGGGGCGTGTCGAACCACGGCCTTGAGTTGAGGGATCTTTCCCTCTGGCACGGCGCTGGCTACCAGTGGTGACTGGAGCCCCACTTGCCTACGAGTTGCGAGTGTTATAACGGGAGTTCCGTGACTTCCCCACCTCCCTGGTATGCATGATGCAATTTTTATTTATGTTTTATGTGGAATATGTTGATATGATGATATGCATGTTGTGAATGCAGGTGAGATGGAGACCCTACGAGGGGATGACCGACGAGGGCCAGCGCTGGGTCGTAGCGGGCTGACCTCGCTTCGGGCATGAGCTTTGGGTTCATTGCCTGAATGAGATTGATCAGTTACGGCTTAGGCTGGTGATGAGGACCCTCGGCCTACACCAGGAGTGGGTCGAGGTTGGAGAGCCGCGGGGGATAGGCAAGAAGACGTGCGGTCGTACGAAGGCGATCAACTGGAGAGTTCGGTTCTCAGACCAGCAAGCCGACTGGCAGCGGGGCGGACCCGAGTCACCTCACAGGCGACAGACAGCTCCGAGTACCTCCGATGCTACTGGGAGGTTTACGCCGGCCAACCCCAGATGAGGGTCTTAGGGGTATGTATGAATGCACTTTCTATTCAATTTTAATTAAATGCAAATGCTTTGTATATCTATCATGTGACTAACATGTGCAGAATGCAAGATGCGCGGGACATAGTGGCGATGGACATGCAGACCCACCTCCATAGGTTGGAGGCCCAGTTAGCTACCACATGGGTAGACCTCGAGACCCTGGTGAGTGTTTAAATTATCTATATGCAAATGAACTCCTGAATTATTGATGATTAGCCACTGACAATCTCAATGAATGCAGTGTGCCCAGCAGGGAGCAACAGTGAGAGAGACAGGAGAGGCCTCCAGCTCGAGAGGACCTAGTGCAGAGACGACTGCACTAGCGGAGCAGCTGGCTGGAGCAGTAGCACGGGCCGAGGCGGCAGAGCACGACCTCGCCATATGGGTATGCCTTAAACTTTAAAACTCAAAGTTCCATTCAATTGTTTAAATGATATGCTTTCATAAAAAAATGTGTTTACAGACTGAGGAGCTCCGGGCCTCTCTTACCTGCATCGAGGAGGGATAGCAGGCGATGGCCACCAGGGTGAGTTATTTATTTTTAGTTGTTTATTACTTATTTCATGAATTATTGAATTGTGGAACTGATGATTTGTTTATTTGTTTGCAGTCCTCAGAGTTACAGGCGGCACTTACCCGTGCTGCCTTGGCCGGGACAAAGTTGGCGATCCGCGAGCAGCGGGTCACCGAGCTTGAGCGGGCCTTGAGGCTGCGAGAGGAGCTGCCTCAGGACGTGGCGGAGCTGCGAGTCACCCTCGAGATGGAGCGGAGGGAGCGTGCCCGGGAGCGCGAGGAGCACCAGGCGGACCGTGCGGAGCTTGTGGCTTTGAGGGCCCAGCTAGCCGTTTCCTAGGAGCGGCTACGAGCGACAGAGGAGCGCCTCCAGCGAGGCCGGGAGAGAGAGCAGGCTGCGGGGTACGCCCTCACCAGCTCCACTTTTGTGGCGGGTTCCTCTCTCTGGAAGAGTAGCGAGGCAGAGGGGCCGGCTCGAGCTCCAGCTACTTTTCGGGGGTCCATGCCCCCTCCAAGAGCGCCTCGTCGGGAGGATGAGAGTGAGGCCGAGAGTAGGAGAGAGGAGGGTGGAGGCGAGAGCTGAGAGAGGCTTTACTTGTACTCCTCCACCCTCACACCTATACCCAGATATTTATGATACATATATACATGAGATTGAAATTTTCGTTACCTGAGCACTTGTGTAGTTGTGTACTTGTGTTTTCTTTCTCGCCTTTTACTTTTGCCGTGTGCCTGTAGCTGTAGTTCACACTTGAACAAACAGGTTAATCCATCTGTTCAACTTGGCCCCTTGCTCAATAAGCAAGGGATGTCTTTACTTTGACCTTGATAATGGGTCAAGGGGCCAAGCCTTTAATCAACGAAGGCAAAATGATAATATATAAGGAAAATGCGACATGCAAGCAAGCAGATGCTTTCTCAAAATAAAAGATGCCCACACAAAAATGCGACCAAGCATATGCATAACAACGGCTCGATGTTCCATTTTTTTTATTTTTTTATTTTTTATTTTTTTATTTTTGTTCAATTTTCAAAACGACGCCCTCGCAAACGGCGTTTATTGGGAAATTGACGCCACCATGATAGGCATTTATTTTGAAAAATATATTTTTTTGTTGTTTGATTTGAAAATGACGACTACATGAAAGTCGTAAAATTTGAAAAAGACGCCTATAGGGAAGGTGTGAATTTACATTTTTCCATTGTTTTTATTATTTTGAAAATGACGACTTAATTAAAGACGTGAATTTTGAAAATAATGCCTATAGGAAGAGGCGTGAATTTTTTATTTATTTTGTTTTGATTTTTCTTTTTTTGTTGTTTTGATTTTTCCATTTTTTTTATTTTTGTTGTATTTTTGAAAGCAAGCATAGCACGTGGCCTTTAAACCTTACGCCATCATGATCTTAAATTCTTTAATCTTTCTCGAAAACCTTAACAAAGGGGTCAACGTGCTAACTGACTTATGCTTTTACTCATATTCTCTTGCAGCCCATCCTCCTTGGTCGGTCTTTGCCATTCTTCGAGTTTACGACCCACCATGGAGGGAGAATAGAAGAATAATTTAAGGAAGCTCACGAAAGGTTTTCAAGAATGGGGAACGCCCCTCCCCTGCCCTAGTGCCTGTTGGGATTCGGTCTTTGGCTTAGGGAAATTTTGTTACTCTTTTTGCCCTTATTCATGCATGCTTATGACCAGGATTTTCCTTGCGGGGACTTTGCCCTCTTGACATGCTTTCTTTTATCATAACCTCATTTTCTTTTTCTTTTCTTTTCTTTTTTCGAAATAGATAAAGACCTAATTGTACTTGGGCTTTAAGTATTTTGTTCCCTTTTAGGCTCTGACTTCCACCTACTAGGGCGACGGGCAGGCTTGGTTAGTAACCCTTGACTTGTACTCCCTCTCGTGAGCCGAAAAGAAGAGAATAGGTATGGTTTTTACACTCTTAGTTTGGGTCGGACCTTCCTCGAATTCCGGGCCACTTGAGTTTAAGAGTAAAGCGTGTAGTGTGTGCGTGGATTGACCCGAAGGTTAAATCATCGAGACTGAAGAATGACTTAAGGATGATGATTACTCAAGCTCGTGGCCCATGTACCATGTCTGCCTGCGATTTTCAATTTTTTGTTTTGTTTTGTTTTTTGCCCTTTTTTTTATTTTTTGTCAACTTAGGGGTAGTATTTCTTCAAATAGAGACCATTCCAAGGGTGTGTTAACTCTTCACCTTCAGCATTAATTAATTTGTAAGCGTTGCCAGGATAAACATCTTTTATAGCAAAAGGACCTTCCCAGTTAGGTTGAAGTTTTGAACGAGGTCCACCAGGTTTTACAAAGATTCTTTTAATTACCATCTCACCAATTTTGAATTTTCTTTCAATCACTTTCTTTTGATAAAAATACGAAAGCCTGTTTTGATAAATACGCGCATGCTCGGCGGCGGCCAAACGCTTCTCGTCTAGGAGTTCCAACTGAGCAAGGAGAGATTCGCGACGCTCATCAATGGGGAGCTCCTTGTCCAATTGTACTCGTAGAGAAGGGATAAGAACCTCATAAGGGACTACCGCCTCCATTCCATAAGTGAGGGCGAAAGGGGTCTGCCAAGTAGGGGTTC
Organism: Amorphophallus konjac; assembly: GCA_022559845.1. Classification (NCBI taxonomy): domain Eukaryota; kingdom Viridiplantae; phylum Streptophyta; class Magnoliopsida; order Alismatales; family Araceae; genus Amorphophallus; species Amorphophallus konjac. Next base: position 104,034,595 of record CM040123.1, read on the forward strand.
GAATAGAGGTGCGATAGGCCCAAAGAGCTTCCACTAACTTTTCTGGCCAATCCATAAATCTGGTAGCCTCACACATTTTCTTGATAATTTTAATCAAAGTTTTATTAGTTGCCTCTGCTTGACCATTGCCCTGCTGATAATAAGGAGATGAATGATGCAATGCAATATTATACCTGTTGCAGAGGTCCTGAAGCTCCTGAGAGATGAATTGTGGCCCATTGTCGGTGACGATGGTACCCGAGATGCCGAAGCTTGCGATGATGTTCTTTATTATAAATTTGCAGACGGTTGACGCTTTTATCTCCACGTAAGCTTCCGCTTCCACCCACTTGGTGAAGTACTCCGTTGCCGTGAGTATAAATGACTTTGGTTTTGTGAGGAGGGTCAAATCACCAAGGGGTCCAATGATATCGAAAGCCCACATGGAGAAAGGCCATGGGGAAGACATAGGATGGAGTGAAGAAGTAGGAGAATGAATTTTTTCGGCGTGCAATTGGCACTTAACACACCTTCGAATATAGATGGAGCAATCCTCTTCTAGAGTGGACCAATAGAAACCTAGCCTAAGGATCTTCTTAGCTAGCATCTGGCTATTGACATGACCACCACACACTCCTGAATGCGCTTCTTCCACAACCTTCCAAGATTCATCATCGTCTAGGCATCTTAGCAAAACACCGATAAGACCTCTTCTGTGGAGCACACCTCCAATCAGGGTGTATCGCTGAGCAACTCTTCGAATGGCTTTCCTCTCTTCAGCCGTGGCTCCTTCGAGATATGATTGATCTTGGCAATACTTAGCAATCTCATAATACCACGACTTTTTTGCATCGTCCAATTCTTCCTCTAAATCCAATAGCATGACTTCCTTATTCTCAATGATTCCTTCTTGTTTCACCTTCCTGAGCACCTCCTCCTTAACACTAAGGAAAGCTGGATCCTTAATAGCTGGAGTGAGCCTCTTGTGAACAATGATAGAATGGGAATCTCTTTCGGAACGTGGATGAAGATTAATTTAGTGAAAAGCTTGGTATACGCAGAAGTTAATTCCTGGTAGGGTTTGAGTTTAGGATTAAGCGTACGGCACTTAGTGAGCACTTGGCGAAGAATAAGCTGGCTATCACCTACAATCCACAATTGGTTAACACCAAATTGATGAGCGGCCTCTAGTCCTGCCAGAAGAGCCTCATATTCAGCTATATTATTTGTAACTGGAAATGCAAGCTGAGAGGCGAGTGGAATAGTGATACCCTCCGGCGATAGAAGAATAACACCGATCCCTTTCCCTTTTGAATTCAAAGCTCCATCAAAATGCAACGTCCACATCGAATCGGCTTGATTGGCGGACATTAGTTCCTCATCTGGAAACTCTGAGCGAACGGGAACAAATCTGGGGAGAGGGTGGTGAGCAAGATGTTCTGCTATGGCATAGCCTTTAATCACTTTTTGCTGAATGTAGATGATGTCAAATTGAGAAAGGAAGCTTTGCCATCGTGCTAATCGATCGGTGAGAATAGACTTTTCAATAAGGAACTTGATTGGATTCATACGAGTGATGAGGTGAACCTCGTGAGCTAAGAAATAATGCTTAAGTTTCTGAACTACCCAGACTAAAGTAGCACATGTCTTCTCTATAGCTGAATACCTCTGCTCACAGGGGTTGACAAGCTTTGACAAATAGTAGGCTGCCCTTTGTTTTCGTTCTTCGTCAACTTGGGCTAAGACAGCGCCTATAGAGTCATCCAGAACGGAAATATAAAGAACAAGCGGTTTGCCTGGAACTGGCGGCCTCAGGACAGGAGGATTTGAGAGATAATCCTTCAATCCGTCAAAAGCTACCTTACACTTGTCATCCCAAATAAACTTGACTCCCGGCTTAGTAAGCTCGTAGAACGGCCTACATATTTGTGAATGCTGGGAGACAAAGCGGCAAATAAATTGCAACCTCCCGATCAATCCTCGAACTTCTTTCAAATTCCTGGGAGGAGACATTTCTCTTATGGCCTTCGCCTTGTTGGGATCAATCTAAATACCCCTCTTACTCACGATGAATCCAAGCAACTTCCCTGATGGAACACCAAACACGCACTTCTTAGGGTTCATCTTCAATTGATACTCCCGTGCCCTTTGCAAGACTTTGGTTAGAACCCTGGGATGCTCAATCCTTGTCCTTGATTTCACTACCAAATCGTCAACATACACCTCGATATAAATGTGGATCATATCATGAAAAATTGCCATCATAGCCCTTTGATAGGTGGCTCCAGCATTCTTAAGTCCAAAGGGCATGACCACATAGCAATAAGTCCCCCATGGTGTAGTGAACGATGTTTTTTCTTGATCTTCCTCAGCTAGGCGAATTTGATTGTAACCTGAAAAGCCATCCATGAAGGAGAGAGTCTCATATCCCGCCGTGTTGTCAATTAGAACATCAATATGAGGTACGGGAAAGTCGTCTTTAGGACACGCGCGGTTGAGGTCCCGAAAGTCTATACAAATTCGAACATTTCCATCTTTCTTCATTACCGGGATGATGTTAGCCACCCAATTGGGATAGAGGACAACTCTGACAAATCTAGCCTTATGAAGCTTATCGACCTCTTCTATCATCTTTAATGCCATATTAGGGTGGAAATGTCTCAACCGTTGTTTGACCAGAATGGACCCTTGTTTAAGTGTAAGTTGATGTTCGACAAGCGCAGGGTCTAGTCCAGGCATATCTTCATAACTCCATGCGAACATGTCCTTATATTCTTGAAGAACCAAAATAAGCGCCTCTTCTTCATCGGGCGGCAAGTTCTTTGAAATGAGGACAATCCTAGGGTCTTCCTCCGTACCCAGATTTATTTCTTTGGTAGGCTCTTCTACTGAGACTGATGGTTCATCAAATCTCCTCATGCCACTAGCAAAAGCATCAGCCTCGTCCTCAAATTCTTCGTAACTTTCATCCCCCTCTTCAATAGGGTCTTCATCGTTCATAATCTCATAGACACCAAAACCCTCATTAAAAGCATAAGCGTTCTCATATTCTATTTCTGGCAGGATAATTAGATTTTCCACAAATTCGGGGATGGCTAAACAAGCCTGACATCTGACGGCTAACTCCAACAACAATCTACGAGGAATCTGCTTACCCTTGGATTTCTTATGTGAAACTACCCCATGAGCCTTAAAATTAGAGGAATAAGAATAACTAGCATGATCATTAAAACCTGATGGAGAAGAGGAAAGAGGGGGAAAAGCAAGTACAGGAGGAGATACAGATGAAGACCCCTCACCGGAGGGGTAGGGAAGGTCCTCTAATGAATCTGGGAAGAGCGGCCCCTGGGTCGGGGCACACTCAGGAAGAAGATAGGAGGCTTCCTCAATGGAGATGTAAGATTGGAAAGTTTGAATTTTGGCATTTTTTTTTCGTTTTCATTTTTATCTTCAAGAAGAAGGCAATGAGAGGGAGGAATAGGAGGTGGAGTTGAAATTGACAGGTTGGCAAAAGATTGAATGAGTGATGACCCGTGCGGGGGTGTGATGGAGAGTTTGGAAAATTGCTCGAGGAGCAAGGGAGGAATTAATGGAGAAACTTGAAGTGAATTTGAAGAAAAGTTTATTAAGACCGCAGGTGGTCTAGGAATATCTGAGAAAAATAGTTGATCAATCAAACGGACAACAGCTGTCAGGTGAATGGACTTGGTAAGGAAGAGGCTGGCCCACAGCTTGTCTATATTGAAGCCCTCCTCGAACGGCACATCGGGCTCTCCGGTATCTGTATAATCACTTAACAACTGCCTCTTGTCTGTGATCACTGCTGGCTTCTCAATTAGCTCATGAATCAATAGCGGCCATTCCGGGTCAGTTGGCATAAACAGTAGGCTTATAGCAATGGCAATGTCATTCATGTCAAACCATCTATACCAGTCACATTCAGGGTCATCCATCTTTCTTCTCTTATCCGGCCGTAAGGATTCCAAGGCTTTGTAAGTAGCCAGTGGGGCTATGTGGCGAGCAAACTGCCTTGCATGCACATCTTGACATTCCAGCATGGAAGTAAAAAGTGTAGTTTGTTCATCATTATGAGTTCCCCCTTTTATAAAATGTGTTTGCAAGGTCCATGTAAGAGGCTGCCGGTCTGTCTTAAAAGTGGAAGTCATGACGGCCCATGGCCGATCTTTATCCTTGTCTTTACTTGGCCCTTTGTATCCTAGGCCACCCCGGGGAATCATTTTTTGGTGCCTGATAGGCTTAACCCGGCCTTGGAGATTGACCCCCAAGCCTTTACCAGTCTTATATCCCATTCTTAATAAGATATTCCATCCAAGCGTGTTCATCATATTCTTCTTTTTCTTTCCTTGGGGAGGCAGGGGTGTTATTAGAGGTGAAGCTAGTTTAGTGACTGGGGGCCTTAGCAAATCTTGCCGCGGGTCGGCAACATCCAGGACTGAAAGTAAAGGCCTATTGGAAGGCCACATGGAAGGTACTGAAGTTGCTGAATGTATGTCTTCTATTGGCAAGATGGGCATGCTAATAACTTTGATAATGCGACCTTTGTGTGGAAATTTTATGCATTGATGCTTCGTAGAGGGAACAGCATCAAGTTCTTGAATATAGGGACGGCCCAGGATACCATTGAATGTCGGATCCATGTCTAAAATGTGAAAATCTACTGTGACTATCACCGGACCCAAACCAACTCTTAAAGTGATCATTCCCAATGGCGGCTTCTTAGTATTATCATAAGCAGTGACGGTAATTGTAGATGGCCGAATTTGACTTTCTGGAATGCCGCACATCTTCAAGGTGCTTGGCGAAAGAACATTAATGGATGCCCCGGTGTCAACCAAACATTGCTTTACAGCTATCTTATTGATGTCAATAGTGATACACAATGCATATTTTCTAGCCGGCTGAGGAGCTAACTCATGTTCATAAAAGGTAATAGCCGGTTGATTACTGGTCGGATTCAAAACTGTAGTGACTTGTTCAGCAAGAATATCTTCATTGACCATCACTTTCTGCAAGTACTGTTTTAAGGCCTGTTGATGTGTGGTTGATCTTTTAATCAATTCTAAAATAGAAATTCGTGCCGGCGTTCTGTCCAAATGCTTCAATAAATCATATTCCGTTCCCGGTGTAGACTCTTGCTCTTGCTCTCCTTGTTCTTGAGCTAGCTCCTGCTCCCGCTGGGGAAACACTAGGTGGAACATCCGTCCACTACGGAGCACCATGGTTCGGGGTGCCTCTGTCGGGCCTAGAGTGGGTAAAGGGGTAGAGGAGGTGGAGGGAATAGTGGTATTGGGTGCTGGAATGGCAGGGGGAGAGGTTCTTGTAAGGGACCTCGCCGTCTGGGGATTATCGGAAGGCGGAGGCGGAGGCCGGGTGACAAGCAGAGGCCTTGGAATCATAATTGTGGTAGGTGGAGGTGGAGCAGGAGGAGTGATGGCTGCCGGCGAGCGGCGGATAAGAAGAGGTCTATTTGGTGGAGGGTTTTGGTGTGGAGGGGAGTTCAGAGTTTGGCATAAAAGAAGAGGCTGCGAAGGAGTGGTGGAGCGTATAAGGGTACGTTGTGGCTGGGAAGGAGATACAAGCTGAGGCCTTCTTAACAATGGAGGTGGCTGTGGTTGATTAGGATTTTGATTAATGGCCCCGACAGAGGCGTTTTCATTATGCCAAACCTGCCCTCTCTCCACTTCATGGGTTGAGGTGACAAGGTTTACTTGTTGATTCTGAACCGGGTGCTCCGGTAGCGGGTTATTAACAATCCCCATGTTTGGCTGGGGTGCAGGAGCCTGTTGTTGCTATGGAACCTGTTGCTGACCTTGCTGTGGTTGCTGAACCGGTGGTTGCCGAGGAGGTCTTCGAGCCTTCAAAGTAGCGATGACCCTCCTCATCTCATCCCAATTAATATCACCTTGATCATTCATGTCATGTATGTAATCCTTAAAGTGAAAACAATAATCAATGTTGTGCCCCAGCTATCGATGGAAGACGCAATACCGGGAGGTGTCCACATTTTACGGCCATACTGCCCTTTCTTTAGGCAATGTGAGCAAGTTAGCAGCCATGAGGGCGTTAAAAATGTCTGATAGACTCTCAGGTAGTGGAGGGTATTGGGCTCCTCGTGGACCCATCGGCCTTCTTGGTTGTTGCAGTTGTTGCGGTTGATAATTAGCCGGGGGGGCACTTGGTGATATTCGTTTTGTGGAGCAAAGGGGAGTTGTTGTTGTTGAGGAGGTGGAGGAGGCCTTAGGGTCTGAGGAGGGTTATTATCTGGCTGATGGACTTGATTTTGGAAGGCTTGTTGTGGCGGTGGCCTTGGGTTTGGAGGGTGGCGGAAAGGAGTGGAGTTGCCGAACGCGCTCACCTGCTCATTGATGACAGTGCCTTCAGTAGTTGGGCCAGTATTACCAGTATTAACATTCTTCCTTATCACCTTTGGCCTTGGCTCGAACATGCCCATAATGGGCGAATCTTTCATTTGAGTCTGTATGTATCTAGCTCTTTCATAGAGCTCCTCCATAGTACTCAATTTGTTCATGGCCAAAATATGACGGAATTGTGGAGTAGAGTTTGATATTATCATCTTTACTTGTTCTGTCTCCGACAATGTGTCTTTTAATTTCTCGGCCATAGCCCTCCACCTATCAGCAAATAAGACGAAGTCCTCCTCGGGCTTCATCTTCTCCGCAACCAAATCAGTAACAGACAAGGAGGGACCCACACGGTCCGTATATTTCTGTACGAACTTCTGTTGAACTACATCAAAGTCACCGGCATCAGTCGGCTCCAAAGAATAAAACCATTCCAGTGCTGGGCCATCCAAAGACCGCCTAAAGAGATAAGCCAATGAGTTCTTATTATCCTGCCAGAATGATGCTTCATACAAAAAGTCCTTCAAATGGATGTGCGGGTAGCCCGTGCCATTATACTGCCGGAAATTTGGCATCTCAGACGGTGGTAGATGAAAAACCGGCATAGGGGGAAGCATAATTTCGGGAGCGATCTTGGATGCGGTAACCCTCTTAAGCTGTTCCTACATACTAGCCAATTTTTGGAGGAGTAGCACATGGCTATCAGACTCGGCTGGGGCCGGACGAAAAGAGTGTTGGTTTGTCATAGGCCTTCTTAAAATTTGAGAAACATGAGGTTGTTGAGGCCTAGCAATGGAGTGACTTGCCAGTTGGGCCGGCATAGTCATAACAGGAGTTGATGGGCGCGAGGGCACCCTAGGGGCGACCATCGGGTCGTTGGGAGAGTTAACAGAGTGGCCACCCATGGCCTGGGGAGGGTTAGAAGATGACGAGATAGATTTTCCCTTTAGGAGGGCTTGAGTCGCCTGACGCTGGGAGTCATCCAGCTGAGCAAGAGTTTTGAGAAATTCGTTGAAGTTGAAAGAAGGGGAAGTGTCCCCTGAAGTATTCTAAGTGGTAGGTTGAGCTTGGGAAGAAGGCTCAACCTCCAAAGAAGTAGTGTCCACCATGTGGTCCTGAGTAGAAGAAGAAGTGTAATTTCCCTCGTAATAGACAGGATCCTGAGAGGGAATCTCATAGAACGGGTCAGAGTGACCCTCCTCATAACCATCATAAGTGTACCCGTAGTTGGCCATATTGATGATTTTACCTGAACGCAATTTCATGCTTAAGGAGAAAGAAATGAATTTTCAACAATGGAATATAACCAAGGGATATCAAGCAAAAGAGACACAGAAGTTGTAATGAGCCCCAAAAATTTTAGGATTTTCTTTGAAAATTAGGATAAGTTCGATATTACGTTCTCTCTTTTGAAAGTGGATCCTAGTTGAAAATTTGGGTATAATCTCCGGGTATCTAGATTTTTCTTTCTCCTTTCCAACGTATGTGTCAACTATACTCCGGGTACTTCAATGGTACCACCTGCCTGGCGTCCGTGAGGGAATCCACGGGTGCGAGGACTTACGGAGGCTTGGCTTAGGAATTTCCGGTCCAATGAGACGGAATGCTCAAAGGAGGGTCCTTCCTTCACCAAGAGGGGTGTAGCTCCTAAAAAATGTAGGGAGAGGAGGTCTCCCAAACCAAATGCCCTAGATGCAATCTAATGCAGGCACTATCAAACAAGTGATATCAAAATAGATCAGTACGAACAAACAGCAACACACAGCAAGCATGTGGGCACAGAACAAAATGACGCCTTGGAGTGAGGCGTTAAATAGTCAAATGACGCCTCTTGTGAGGGGCATCAAATATCAATGAACAGTGCTCGCCGTATAAATGAAAATGATGATAATAAAATGACGCCTTGAGATAAGGCGCTGAATCAGTAAAAGACGCTTCCGTGGGAGGCGTCAAATCGTGCAGTAAGTACCAGCAAGTAGAAAAGATGCCTTGATGTGAGGCGTTAAATAACAAAAGGATGCCTCTGGGAAGGGGCGTCAAATAGCAGTGAACAGTGATCAGGTGAACTCCAAATCGGTGGCAATCAATGCAAATGATGCCTTGATGTAAGGCGTTAAATAATGAATTGACGCCTCTGAATAGGGCATGAATTATAAAAATGACAAAAATGCAGGAAAAAAGATTGAAGCAGCGCCTCTGTCCGCAGTTGCTGCATGAAGAAATGACGACAGTGTGGAAGGCGCTATTCAGTTCAGAGAACCGACAGCCCTGGCAATCAGACAGAAATCAAAAAATGGCTAATCAGTGGGAGGTGTGCACGTGGTGCACAAGGGGAAGGGTGCTACGTGGAGCACAAAGGAGGGGTACACGAGGGTACCAAAGGAGGGTGCTACGTGGAGCACAATGGAGGGGTACGCGAGGGTACCAAAGGAGGGACACGCAAGGGTGTGAATGGGAGGGTGCTACGTGGAGCACAATGGAGGGGTACGCGAGGGTAACAAAGGAGGGACACGCGAGGGTGTCAATGGGAGGGTGCTACGTGGAGCACAATGGAGGGGTAATCAAACTAAAAACAAAAGGTGTCCCACCGTGATCGCCAATTTGTAGATTATGGAAAATCCACTTAGAAAAACTAAGAAGAATTAATGGAAAAAGGAAGGGAAAAGGGGAGAAAAGGGGAGCATGCGAGGATGCTAAGGGGAATGTGATCGCCAGAGACGCGAGGGCCTCAAAGGATATAACAAATAATCAATGGAGGGATCGCGAATATAAATACCTCAAAAGGATGCGGGGGAGATTGTGAGTGCTTTCCTTCTCTTCCGATCGGCCGGCCGGCCGATGAAGGGGGTTCTTAGCTTGATTACCCTTGTGTGTTTTGGTTTTAAACCCCTTAAGAGGAGTAAAAAAGGTATGGGGAATGTGAATGCAACAATATGCAAAGCAAGATATATGATGTGAGAATAGCAATGTCTTCTAGCAAAGTAGTTAGAAAGAATAAGATGAAGATGTTAACCAAATGCTAATAAAGAAGAGAAGAGTCTCCTCTCTGCTGTGTGTGCAGTAGTACTGGGAGAGAAAACCAAAGAGGTCGAATGGCAGTTGATGACCACCGTGGAAGATGATCAGCACTAGGAGGAAGAGGGATTGCTTGAAGAATAGAACCTGCAAAAACCAAAAACTCTCTTCTCCCCTGTTAAGAAAACTCTCAATAGCTTCTCTGCTATCGTTATTGCACAATTCTCTTCTCTTCAGCTCTTTTCAGCTCTGCTTCCCTCTCTCGCGCGAGGGGCACAGCAAGGGGTATTTATAGCCCTTAAAATCCTTGCAAAATAAGGATTAAATCAAGGTAATGACTCTCTAATAAGAAACCTTCTTCCCAATCAAACACAATGTGTAAAATGGGGAAGGGATTATTACTGGAAAGAAGCAGACGAAAAGGGGACGGAACTGGAAATGACGACCTCACAAAGGGCGTCAATTAAAAATGACGACGTCACCAAAGGTGTTAATTAAAATGACGACGCATACAGCGGCGTCAATTACTGGATTTAATTATGGCAACAAAATACTTTCCTTATTAAAAATTATGAAATGACACCTATTCTAAGAGGCGTTAAACAATAGACGCCCCTTAGGGGGACGTCAATTTTTGATTTTTCATTTTGTTTAGGATTCGTAAAAATCCAGAAAACGATGCCTCTAGACACGGTCGTCCAATTATTAAGACGCGCCCCTAGCTAGGCCGTCAATCAAATGACGCCCCTTGTTAAGGCGTTAATTCCAATTATCACAGAAAAAACTCAAGAAATCATAATTACCATATATAAAATAGAAAAACTTCATATTAAACCAATATTGAAGTCCACTTTGGGGCGTCACATGGTGACATGAGATTTACTCAACATAGCATCGATTTTAGCGTGTCTACAGCTGGCGTCTGTTTATCAAAGTTATATTGAGAGATCCATCTGGCGGGACTGCCAGCGAGCTTGCTAGCTTTGCTAGCGCATCTGCCTGAGCATTTTGAATCCGGCCGAGATAGCTTATTTCAATGAAGTAGAATCGCTACATGAGCTTCTTCGCTTTGGCGTAATAAGGAAGTAATGCGGGCTTTCGGACATCAAACTGTCCTTGTATCTTCTTGGCAATCAGCATTGAATCATCGAATACTTGTAGCATCTAGATCTCCATATGAAGAGCAATCTGAAGGCCAATAATTAGGGCTTCATATTCTGCCTCGTTATTTATGCAAGGCTTGTTAAATGCGCATGATGTATGCATCACTTCTCCTTCTAGGGATTTGAGGATGATGCCTGCTCTGACTCTTATTCTTGTCTACCCCATTTCGGATTTTTTTATTCTTGACGTCCCATCAAAATAAAGCTACCATATGGCTTGATGGACTTGGCCCACTTCTACTGTTTCATCATCTGGGAGCTTCGTGATTAACATAGAATCTTTAGGCACCAGATGCGCTGCGAAGAAATCTACTATGGCCTGGCCCTTGATGGCCCTTTGCGGCACATCCATGATATCAAATTCCATCAATATGATGGCCCATTTGCCCAGTCATCCTTTCAAAGCCGGTTGGAACAATATATATTTGATTGGATCTGCCCTTGATATCAGTTGCATTTCATGGGATAGCATGTAATGTCTCATCTTCTTGACTGTAAAGATCAATGCGAGGCAAATATTCTTGATCGGGGTGTAATTTCCTTCTGCCCCAACTAATCTTCGACTGAGGTAGTAAAGTGCCTACTCTTTTCCTTCATCATTATTCTGGGCCAGCATTGCCCCAAGTGAGTATTCTGTGACAGCTATATAAGGAATCAACGGCTGCCCTTTGACAGGTGCCCCCAGCACTGGTGGGCTCTTCAGATATTCCTTCAACTGGTTGAAGGCCTTTTGGCACTCTTGGCTCCAGTAGAATGGCGTATCTTTCATCATTAGCTTGTGGAATGTCTGGCATCGTTCGGACAGATTGGAAATAAATCTGCGGATGTAAGCTAATAGGCCTTGTAATGACCGTAATTTTGTCAAATTCTTCGGAGGGGGCAATTCCTAGATAGCTTTTATCTTGGAGGGGTCTATTTCAATTCTCCGATATCTGACGATGAAGCCAAGGAATTTTTCACTTGAGACATCAAAGTCGCATTTCATCGGGTTCATCTTTAGCTCGAACTGCCGCAGCCTTTCGAATATGATCCTGAGATCGCTCAGGTGGTCTTCTCTTTTCTCGGTCTTGATTACCAAGTCATCAATGTAGCATTCAACTTTATCGTAGAGTAGCTGGTTGAATATCTTCATCATCGCCCTTTTGTAAGTGGCGCCAACATTTTTGAGGCCGAAGGGCATCATCTTGTAATGAAATATCCCCTTGGGCGATCGGAAAGCCGTGTGAACTCTTTCATGCTCGGCGATCCATATCTGGTTGTATCCGGATGAGCCATCCATGAATGATAGCACCTCGTGGACAGTTGCAGCATCGATCACGACTTCGGTGATTGGCATTGGAAAATCATCTTTTGGACATGCTTTGTTCAAGTCCCAAAGGTCCACACATATCCAGATCTATCCGTTCTTCTTCTTGATAGGCACAATGTTGGCCAGGCATGTGGTATATTGATTTTATGCTACAAAGACAATGTCTATGAGCTTGTCGACTTCTTTGCAAATCTGGTTTATCAGCTTCGGCCTCATCTGCCAAGGTGGCTGCTTCATCGGCTTGACTATTTGGTCGATAGCTTGGGTGTGTTGAGCAACTTCAGGGCTGAGGCCTGGCATCTCTTTGTAGTTCCAAGCAAAGAAGTCTCGAAACTCTTGAAGCAGCTGTATGTATCGCTCTCTCTCTTCTGGGAGAAGGAGAGTGCTGAGGAAGGTTGGCCTAGACTCCTCTTTCGTGCCAAGGTTCACCTCGACCAGCTCATCAACGGTGGCTTGGCCGCCATCTTCTATCTCCGGGGGAGCCGACTGCAAGTTGATGAAGCCTTCGTCATCTTCTTCGGCTTCGAGGACATCATAGATGCTTCCTGGCCTCATTTCACTTGGTGACGGGACATTACCAGCTTCTTCCTCCGGCTTTTGAGTTTGTTGGGGAATCGATAGTGAAGCTAACAATGCAACTTTCAGGCAGCTTGGATGTTGGCTCGTGGATGAATCGCCCTTGAGGGCTGCAAGGAGATCCGTAACTTCTTGTCCCTACGGGGCTTCATCGGAGGTCGTGGCAGCCTCTGCAACAACAGATTCCCAGCATTTGTAGGGGGCATCGGGTTCTTGCCTTTCTTGTATTACTGTTCGGGGCTTTGGGATATCTCCTGGCCTTGAGAGCTGCAGGACTTCTTCATGATCATCTAGGTAGTCGTCATAGTCTGCCTTCGGAGGACCTTCACTGACCAAGGTGGAGAGGGAGGCCATATCTGCTTCGCAGCTGTAGATATTAATTAAACCTGGCCTGAACTATTGAACAATATGCATATGAGTATGTAATATGAACAAAGGGAAAGGGGGCGATGATGAGAGAGGAACATACCATGATCACCACCAAAGGGTTTACAGTAGAAAAATAGTGCTATAAGAGATGAAAAACCTACTACGTACCTTGGAAAAATGAAGAGAAGAATGCGGCCAAAGAAGACCGCTAAGACATGATCGCGCGTGATGAAACGGGTGCGGGAAACTATATGGATTACACCTCCTCACCTTCCATGTCACTCCCTAAGATATAGATACAGCAGAAGATGCTCGGGGAAAACGTGAACAACCGACAATATGCCTCATGCTAGCAATATAATCAGAGCACAAATCATTCACACATAAGATGAACGGACACAATGTGATGTACTCAGAATTCCACTTTATTGAATAATAATCAAAGTTTTACAATAGAGACTATGACTTGACTCCTTGATACACTTGACTCAATATAAATTACATAATATGACTCAATAAAGTAAAAATTGCATGATGTGACTCCAAACTAACGTAAGGACTCCTGACACTCTAAGTCTTCTCTTGAGTCTTTTTTTTTTTTTGGAAAACCCTTCCTAGAGTGAGGTAGGAGAGTGCACCCCTTACCAGAGGTTAGAAGAAAGCCACTCCACTAACTCAGGACTAGGAGGTGAATATTATAGATATAAAATGAAGAATGTACAATTACATCACCCGAATGATGGGCATACACAGCTTATCTAGACGAGCAGCTCCCTTTGTATATCTAGGCAACTCATTATTTGAATAAAAAGAATTACATTGCTTGGGGCATGCTAGAGAGGCTAAAGAATCAGCAACCCAATTTGCTTCTCTGAAGATGTGAGAAATGGAATTCATTTGAGAGAGCAGATTCCATATTTCTCTAATATAGCTGAGGATCACCCAAGGACATTGAGCTTTTCTATTGACAATCTGCACAATAATTTTGGAGTCGCATTCAGCGAGGACTGGACTGCAACTGACGGTATGGAGATATTTAATGCCATCAAGTAGTGCTCTGGCTTCAGCTATTATGCTATTGGAGTATCCATAAAAATGAGAGAATGCAAGAATAACATGCCCTGCAGCATCTATGATGACCCCACAACCGCCTGAAATACCTGACCGTTTACAAGCTCCATCAGTATTCAGTTTTATGAAAGGTCATGGAGGAGGCATCCATTTGATGATCTTGATGTTCGGTCTATTTTTCATAAAAATATCAATGCCAAAACTTGTCAAAATTTTCTTCATGTTATGATTTCTTTCCTTTAGATCAGCAATCAAACAAATCTGTTTAGCATGCACTTGAATTTTATGAAGAATACTCTGATTGGAAAAAGATCTCCCTTCATATTTTGCTGCATTTCTAGCATTCCAAATTTCCCACATCGCAAAACCAATGATAGCCAGAGTAAGCAGACCAAAAAGGGATTTGGGTTGAACTTGTGACAAGGAATTTAGTATCAAAGATTTGGTTTGCGTACCCTCGATCTGCAGACCTGAAGCACGGACTGAAGACCAAATGAAAGCAGCAAGGTCGCTGGTAGTGAAAAGGAGATTTATGTCTTCTTCTTGAGAGACCTTGCAGCAGTGGCATTTTGAGCACAGAGGGATGCCCACAGTCTTTATATTAAAGTCAGTAGGAATGCTGTTATTCAAGATCTTCCACAAATGAATGGACACCTTGTTGGGCATTAATTTTGACAGAATCTGAACCCATGGCATATTTAACCGATCCTGCTGCACCCATGGCAAATTAAACTGAGCTTTGTAGATGGTGGAGACTGTACATTCTCCAGAGGAAGATAGACTCTAGATTTCCTTATCCGAGTGAGGTGACAAGTTGATATGCATTAAAGCCAGTTGGATGTCAAGGGGAAGATACATGTTGAATAGATTAATTAATTCATCTGAAGGCTGCAGGAGACCATCTTTAACCTTCATCATGTTATTAGGGATGACCTCTGTAGGGACAAAGGATGCCAAGCAGTAATTCCCCAACCAAGTGTCATGCCAGAAATTAGTGGAGTTTCCGTCACCAATAAGAACTCTCTTGTGCTGCAGATAAGCTTCTTGGCTTTGAACCCAACCCCTTTTCGCATGGCCTTTCATGAATCTGAACTGAACATCAGCAAGGTGGCAGCCTTTAATATATTTAGCTCTAAAATAAGCTGCCCAAAGGGAATCCGAGTGACGGGCTCTTTATAACATTTTCACCCGCAGAGCAAGGTCTATGTATTTAAGTGACTGGATACCTAAACCACCCTGAGAGATAGGCTTGCAAATATTCTGCCAAGACGTCCAATGTCTCCGGTTGCCATAGTTGGAAGAACCCTAGAAAAAATTGGCAAAAGACTTATCTAGCAGTTTATGTACACCAGCATGCAGGGCTGAGGAAGCCAATGTATAAATAGGAATAGATGTGAGGACATGTTTAATAAGTATCAATTTAGATCCTTGAGACATCAAATTAGAATGCCAGCCCTCAATCTATTTCTGTATGGAGGTGATGATGCCAGCAAAGTGTACTTTCTTCCTTCTACCAAGAACCAGGGGAAAACCTAAATATTTGTGGGGGAAAGAGTGGCATATGAAACCTAAAAGGTCCTCAATTTGCTTGGCAGTAGCAGCATTGGATTTAGGATGCAGGAAAAAGCCACTCTTACCAATATTTATGAGTTGGCCAGAAGCTCTTTCATAAACTCTAAGCACCTTGAGTAAATTGGAAACTGATTTAGCTGAGGCCTTGCTAAAAATAATGGTATCATCTGCAAATAAAAGATGAGAAATGCTAGGACAGCCTCTAGGGCCTGCAGACCATTCAACTTGGCAAGATGAGAAGGCATGCTGCAGGGATCTACTTAAGGCTTCTTCAGCTATAATGAAAAGGGAGGGGGCAATTGGATCACCCTGTCTAACACCTCTTGAAGACTTAAAAAATCCAGCCGAATCACCATTGAACAGGATAGAAAACTAGTAGTTATTGACCATACGCTCAATGAGGCTAATGAATTGAAGACTGAAGCCAAATCTTTTCAGAACAGCAAATAAAAAATCCCATTCTAATCTATCATATGCCTTGGCCATGTCTAATTTAAACATAACATTACAGCCACTTGTCTTCTTGCCAAGTTCATTAACCATTTCTTGAGCCAGAGCAATATTTTCCACAATTTGTCTCCCTTTTACAAATGTTGACTGCTCAGGAGAAATGATTTTAGGTAGAATAGCTGCAAGTCTGATATTCAAGTTGGAGGAAATAATCTTGTAAAAGAAATTGTAGAGACTAATAGGTCTAAAATCTGAGATATCGGACACATTAATTCTTTTAGGAATAAGAGCAATGAGGGTAGAAGTTACAAATCTCTTGAGTCTTTAATCATCACTCTCGGATCTATCATCGGAATACTCAGAATCTGATTCACTAGAGTTTCCTAGAAAGATTAGAAAAGTAGGGTAATGAGCACACTTGCCTAGTAGGTATCTTCGCATCAACATAAAGACAAGTTTAAATAATTAACATTTTAGCTCTAGGATGTAAGATAAATGAAATGCGATAAATCATACGATAATAAGCCAAAGTAACATCACAAGTATCAAGACATAAAAGATATGAGAGTTCTTGTAGAATGAGAGCAAGATTGAGAACGAATATAACATGAATGTAACTTGGTCTTTCAAGAACGAGAATGTATTTTTCATAATCCTAAAGGCCATGCACTAGAAAGTCATGTAACAAGAATGTACTAGCAAGCATGTAATTTCACAAGATTACCGTGTAGTTTTCACCCATTTATAAAAAAAGTACTCCCGGTACAATGTGACGCTAGTGTTCATCATACCCCATGGTTTATAGTATGTTTCCGACTATCTTCCGAGGGGGCTAGCGTCGAGGCCTTGGACACTATCCGTGTCCGCTCTTACATCTTCAAGTTATAAACCAAGCTACTTCCACAAGATATAAATAAAGTTTTGGCGAATAATGTATAATTCAAATAATAGTTTTATGATAACAATATCAAGGTAAGAACATACCAAATATGAAACATGAGATCAAGGATGATTTAATAACAAGGTTATGCCACGAAAGGAAACCGGCAGCATAACGATGCATTCCTTAAATTTTGATAATTCATTAATAACTTATTGAACAAGGTGTTAAGTTCTAGAGAATCAATAGACCATCTTGGAACATAGGAAAATTAACTCGTGGCCAAACGTTGGGTTAAGGACACTGGAATAGAACACGGTCTTATCTGGGCTGTTTCTTGATAATGCGGTCATTCTAGGACCGCTACTATGAAATTACGATCAATTACGGACAATTTCGAGATAGAGTCGACACCAGAGAAAAAATAAGGGTTGATGCAGTGTGTGAGCGACGTCACGTGGTTCGAGGAGCGAAGACGGAGAGAGTGGAGCGCGCGGGCTCCTCTTTTGCTTTTATCCTGGTGCTTTAAGCTGCAACACAAAGAGATCAAGAGAGAAGAGAGAAGGGGCCACCACGGGAGATTGCTCCGGCGGAGCGAGCGGGACAGATATAATGCAAAAATCAAATAACGGAAATTGAAACGGCCATTGCGGGAAGCAACTCGCCGCGGCCTCGAGAATATAATAGTTGGAAGAATAACACGTAATATAATGGCGGGAAGTTAAATGGCCATTGCGGGAGATGACCCTCCGCGGCCTCGAGAATATAACAGATATAAGAGACATATATGAAGAATAACACGTAATATAATGACAGAAATTTAAACGGCCATTGCGGGAGATGACCCTTCGCGGCCTCGAGAATATAACAGATATAAGAGACAGATACGAGAGTGATGCAGATTATGAAGAACAAAATTTAAACGGCCATTGCGGGAAGTAACTCGCCGCGGCCTCGAGAATATGGCAATTATAAGAGACAAATGTGAGGAAGGGGCAGAATATGAATGACAAAAATTAAACGGCCATGGCGGGAAGTAACTCTTCGCGGCCTCGAGAATATAAGGTGATCACCAGGGGTCGAGGACCCCAAAATAGAAAGAGATCGCACCTACCTCAAGAGCGGGAGACGGTGGGTTGCTTCTTCCTCTCCTACCAGCCGGCCGACTGAGAGGGCTTTCCTCGGTTACCCTTGCAAAACAATAGACAATAAACGAACGGAATTAGAAAACGACAGTGTAGTAACAATTCCTTGCAATAAAAGTAACGAGATCGTGACCTCAGACACACCTGGTTGTTGTGATTTTAAACCCCTCTTGGACTCGAGTAGGAGGAAAATGCGATGACGAATGCAAGAAGTATGCAAGAGGCGACGCCCTTATGAAGGGAGATAGAGGATGCGGTATGATGAATGTAAAGAACTATAGGGAAAAAGGGGAAGAAATGGCTTATTGGATGAGGCGATGGTGAGATCCGGCGGAGCTTCGGCAGCGTGGGGATGACGTGGAAGCACGGTGGATGAAGACAGCCTTCCTCTCGCGAGCATGGACACCCGAGAAGCCGGCAGGACCTCCTCCTACAAAAGGACCCCACGGGTTAGAAAAATGACTCCGGCAGCCTCTGGGCTCCGGCAGCCTATCGGATCGCTTCTCAGCTTCTTCAGAACTGAGGGGGTGGGCCTCTATTTATAGGGCTCCGGAGGGTGGAGGCGTCCAGGACCCTGGACACCTCCATCAGGGCCGAAGTAATATTTTATTCTATTTTTATTCATTTTTTTCGAATATTTTAGTGGAGGTGTCCAGGGTCCCGGACGTCTCAATAAGGTCCACCGAACTCCACCGAAAGCCGCACACGATTTGGCACAACGCGTGGTTTTGTGAGCGGCGTCTCGTGATTCGAAAATGGGCGCGTCCAGTTGTCTGGACGCTTCCACAATTGGCTTTTTTTCACACACGACAAACCGTCGTAGGTGGACGGGGCCCAATGGGCAAGTTGATGGAGGCGTCCAAAGCCCTGGACGCCTCCAAAAAATATATTTTTTATTTTTGTTTTGTTTTTATGCCAAAGCTGGCATTTTTGTATTTTTTATATCTTTTTTCATGGAGGCGTCCAGGGGCCTGGACGCCTCCATTAATATATCATTTTTTATGTATTTTTGGTCTTAGGAAATAAATTAAAGTAATGGAGGCGTCCAGGAGACTGGACGCCTCCATTAAGACCCCCCCCCCCCGGGTCCGCTAAAAAGGCGTCGACAGCTCCCCGACAGGCACCCTTCCTGGTTCCGGAATTTTTTGGCGTGTCTGAATGGTGTTGATGTTGTCCGAATGCTGCAACGAGACGATTCCGGATGCTGAAAAGGGCGGAAGAAGACTCAAGAAAAGGAAGCACTCGAGCGATTCAAAATGCGTAAGCCATCGCGGGACGTCGTATAGTAATATGAGACTTTCTCAGGAGACGTCAGGAATGGTGTGTCTACAGCTGCCCCGCCTTGGCGTCTGCTTTGCAAGGGAGCGACACGTAGTGGAATGGTATCAAAGTGGAGTGAAATGAAGTGGGAGCGGACTGATAAGTTGATGCCAAGGTGTGATGAGACACGCTTTTGACGTTATTGTTTGGAATCTTTCCTGAAGTTTCAATGAGGCGACCTTGAAGGAGGTCTTTCAAGATTTGACGATTTGCTTAGACGGAGATCAAATAAGGGAGGGTGAGATGTGCGCTCAGGAAGGAAACAAAAAGAGACCAACTTCTCGGTGTGAAAGTACCTGGGTCATAAACCTGCAGGTTTCACCTTCGGTGAGCGGTTACGAGCCAATGTGGAAGTGCTGCGGCCAAGGTGGGTCAAACAAAGTAAAAAGTAAAGAAATATCTGAGAGTTTGTCCAAACAAGGGTCTCCTTTGGAAGAGCAGCGTAGGGCCATTTCAAGGAAACTCAGTATTTCATTCGGAGTGGAATATCTCATATTTGTAGGAATTGAAACACAACGGCTTTCACAATCGAATCACTTGAATGATCTTCCGCAATAAATCAAAGTCCTATATGAATGCATGCTGGGTTTAAATAAAAATTTAAAACAAACTAAAATAGAAAATAGCCAAGGATAATATTGTCAACTTGTTAAGAATGGGTCAGGATACCGATCCGGTGAGCCGACACTGGGCTGGGGCCCGTTTATCCGCGCACCAACTCACTGAATGGAACCGTCGCCCCCATGCTATCACAAGTTAACGGCCTATCCGTACAACCCAAATTCTTCCGGGATCATCACTGTTTTTTGTTGAAGGGGAACTCAAATCCCAGATTCGTTCGGGCCGCGAGGTCCTTTACATGTTCTAGTAGCGTAGGTATCATATACTACGATGCATGACATGGTGGGACCAACCATTGAAAGGTGGGATAGGAGATAGGACAAAGACGTCCGTTAGTAAAACTTGCACAGGCCAGCATGGATTAATAACATCAGAAAGTAACAGAATCATAACAGAATCGCACCACAATGGAAAGGAGATCTAGCCAAAATCCTGACACTGACCACTGATGTGACATGTTCTGCCCTGTAGCGATCTTCCCTTCCTACACTTCTTATCTTGCACCAAGTTGTTTCGAGGCACGCTTCACGAGACCTTGCCCTAAACAGCATGGAACTACGCCTCGCACAGAGGGATCCCCTTTTCTCTTTCTTTTGGGCGCGTCCAGGCGTGAGGACGCGTCTTAACCTTCAAATTTAAATTTAAAGTGTCGGGCGGCCTTTCTTCTCCCGTGCCTTACCCGGAAACGAGCCCGCTTCCTGTCGAAATCCTCCCGCCTGTCTTCATCTTCTTCCTCTCTTGATCAAGGGAGTTCGGCGGTCTGGACCACGGCGTAGGTGGAGAGGGACGCGGGACCCCTCGCCCAAGGAGGGGCGCGCCAGAGCACGGAACGTCGTCCATGGAGGAGGAAGGGCCGCTTCGGGCCCCCGAGGGACCCGAGGGGCCCAATGGCGCTGAAGGAGGTGAACACGGCTCGGTGAGTGCTTTAGTTTCCCCTTCTTTGATCCATTTTGACTTTTGAAGCGAGCCGTGGGGGGAAAAGGTTTTGGCGAGTGTTGCACTCAAATGATGGACGCGTCCTTGACAGGAGACGCGTTCTTGTTATGACGCGAGGCCCTTCTTTCTTGATGCAGGACATGGCAGAGACCCCGGGTTTGGCCGATGAATGGGCGAGTGCAGATGAGCCGAGCCGTGTCAGGAAGGAGAGTCGCGACAAGGTGAAGCTCGAGGATTGGCGCATACGTCTCCCTGGACAGCAAGGGAGCGTATTGGTGCAGGACAGTGCCGACTTCCTGTGGCAGCAGAGAGAGAGTTACGTGGGTCTTCCCCGAGCCGGGGATACGCGCGACGTCAACAGCTCGCGTGCCCAATTAGCCGAGGTCAGGCGGCAGCTGGCCGCCACTCAACAGGAAC
This sequence comes from Amorphophallus konjac, assembly GCA_022559845.1. Taxonomy (NCBI): domain Eukaryota; kingdom Viridiplantae; phylum Streptophyta; class Magnoliopsida; order Alismatales; family Araceae; genus Amorphophallus; species Amorphophallus konjac. Next base: position 104,055,801 of record CM040123.1, read on the forward strand.
TGTCGCTCCTGGTAAGCTAAGTGCTGCATTTTCTATTTTTAAATGTGGAGCTTAGCTGACGGCTGTTGTTTGTTCGTTCCAGCGTGCCCAGCAGACAGCGATGGTGGGAGTGGCTGGCGGCGCATCTTCCAGTTCCTCGGCCCCTTTTCTTGAGATTGCCTCCCTCCGGGAGCAACTTGCCGGTGCGGTGGCTCGGGCTGCCCGGGCGAAAGAGGAGCGTGATGCCTGGGTGGCGACTGTAGTAGAGCTGCGACATCGCGGTGAGGAGAGACCTTCTCCAGACATCCTGGAGTTAAGGGTTCTTCTGCAGATGATGAGGAGAGAGGCAGAGAGAGAAAGCCGAGAGAAGGTCCGAGCGACAGCGAGATCAGGCCGAGAGGAGGGCCATGGAGGCCCAGGTGAGGGAGCTCCAGCTGGGCCTTCAGGTCGCGGTGCAGAGGCTAGGAGTGACGGAGACGTGCTACGAGAGAGCGCGAGAGTTCGGGGAGTGACTGCGCCAGTCTTGTCGCTTTGCCGCTAGTGGCTTCTTCGCCACGCCAGGGGAGGAGCAGCGAGTCATTACTTTGGAGCCGGCGCCACGAGGCAAGGCGGGTGCTGCTGCACGGGGATCCAGAAGGCTTCTTAGGGACCCTGACCTCAGGGGAGAGGAGAGGGACGTCTAGAGGGACGAGCGTGAAGATAATGGCACGAGTTGGCGAGCCAGTGGACCTGCCTCATCTCTATGATTGTAGTGTTTATGACAGCTTATGTAGAATTATGAATGGAGTGATTTGATTTTCTGCTGCTTATTTGTTCTCTTGTGCGTTCCTTCTTCCCTACACTTCTTCTCCTTTGTACTGTTCCCATGTGATGGGTCTGCCGAGACTCCACCCTAAGCGGAGAATCGCGTCTTGTTGTGACTATTTTCCACGGGAATCTACCGTCGAAGTCAATAATCACGGCCCTAGTCCCTTTTCCCGGATGTTGTGTCAAATTTTGCGGACGTCCTCCAAAACATGATAGGGTATCCCTAGACAACATAGGGGGCTAGTCGTCATATTCTTCGTCCAATCAATCACCCTGTGCGAGCGGTGAAGTGACACACGGGATCGCATGGTAGGTGCCTCATCGCGAAGGCTATCATTAAAGGTGATGGAGGCAATCTTGGCCTGCACTCCTTCCATTTCTATAAATTCTTGTCCCTTTTATCCTCCCAGGTATATCGAGAGCTAACTCGAGGAGCACAAGTTCTCACGGGAGAGGAGGAGTTCAAAATTCCGAGAGTTGGATGGAGGGCGAATCTTCCCACTCCTCGAAGAGAAGTAGGTCTAGTGGTAGTAGTTCCAGGAGGCTTTCGAACCTCGAAGGGCACTTCAGCGAAAGGGCCCAATCATAACTCGTAAGCTGAGCTTTCCTGCCCTTTTCTCATTCTTTCTTCCTTCCTCTTGACAACACCCTTCTCCATTTCTTATGCACGCACAGAGTGTGATGAAATCACACATTTCATGGGAGTTAGCAGTGGCCGCATACAGGGGTCTCCCAGATTTTCAGAAGGCTAGGCTAGACGTGATGGGATTTGGCACCTTTCTTCGGATCGAGCCACTCGAGCTCGACCTGGTCCTGATCCAAGCCTTGTGTGAGAGATGGGACCTAGTGAGCCGGGCATTCTTGATGCCTTAGGGGGCACATGGTGCCCAGCCTGGAAGATGTGGTCCGAATTACGAGCCTCAAGGTGGATGGCAAGGCAGTGACCGGAGTCACTTACGCGGACTACCGAGAAGGTGCCCAGAAGTTACTGGGTTTGGACCTAGATGGTCGAAAAAATAGGTCGGTAGTCAGGGCGTCCCTCATGGATGCATTAGGGCTCACTGACACTCATCGACGGGATGATGAATCCTTAGAAGAATTCATGGAAAGGATGGAAAGAGGATGTTGTGCTGTGTACTGCACAGATTTCGGCAATTGGGAAAGATGCAACATAGATTTGAGGAGATTTCTCCTCTTCCTGCTGGGGAGGTTGATACTAAGCTCGAAAGGAGACGGTATCCACTATTGCTTCCTGGAGCTATTATCAGACCTTGAAAGAGTAGGATACTATGCCTGGGGAGCTGCCATGCTGGCACACTTATTTGCAGGCATGTTCCAAGAAGCGGATCGTGAGATGGCTGTGAGTGGTTTCACACCATTCATCCAGGTATTTTTGGTTTTGTTTGTTTTATATTTTTTATTTTTGTTTTTGTAAGATATTGACGACATGTGCCAAAGCAGTTGTGGAGCTATTATTACCTCCCCATCGGGAGAGCGCAGCATTGGCGACCCACGATGGTGTCGCTAGCCAGACGGTGGCAACCCATCATTAGTGCGGCACCCCTAACCTACCAACTGGTGGTGCTAAGGCGGGAGCTACAGGAGTTCCCTGCTGTGATGATGGGATTTTTTTTGAATTATTTTGTTTTTATCTTTGGTCTTGACTCACTAAACATGTATGCACAACCTAACCTAGGTAAATTGGAGACCCTACTCAGACATGGTCGATGTCGACCAACCATGGGTTCTAACAAGTCGTGCCCGGTTTGGACGGGAACTGTGGATGCACTGCCTGAATGAAATCGAGCCGCTTCGGCTGCGATTGGTTATGAGGTCCTTGGGACTGGCTCAAGAATGGGTGGATACGGCTGCGCCACCTCGCGTCCGGAAAAAGACGCGGGGACCGGCAACCTGCATTGACTGGCGCGTGCGGTTCCCTGAACAGTATGAAGACTGGCAACGGGATGGCACGATTGTAGAATCACATGCACGGGATAGCGAGGACTACTTGCGTCTATATAGGACAAAGTACGCAGAGCGACTCCAACCCCGGGGACTTGTGGAGGTAGGTTTCCCCTTTTTCTCTTTTCTTCTTTCACCTTTTTTTGGTTTTCTGGTGAAAATGCTGACTCGTATGACTGCAGGATGTCCGGGATGCCATGATAGCGAATTTACGAACTCGCTTGGCAGAGATGGAGCAACAATTGGGCGATGCCCGTGAAGCCTTGAGTGCTTCGGTAGGTGTACAGTGCGCGCTCCTAATTGAAACCCTAGATTCCAGGTGTTGGCTGCTAACTCATGTGGTTATAGCATGCCCAGATTGGCGCGGCTTCCTCAGCGATGGGAGTAGGCGGTGTCTCTTCCAGCTTGTGGATTCCTACCTCAGAACTCGATTTGCTTCACGAGCAACTTGCTCGTGCCACGCAGCGTGCCGCGGAGGCAGAAGGGATGCTCTCTATACAGGTAAGAGTCTCAGTGTTGAGTTCTCCTTGTTTATGCCTTGCCGCGTATCTTGAGATGGTACATCTGGCAGGAAAAGGAGACGGAAGACGTGCTTGCCCAAGCTGCGCAGAGGGCGGCTAGGATAGCAGAGCTGGAGGGGGAACTGCAGCGTCGTCCAGATGACGACTCTTCCAGGGATGATATGGAACTGAGGATCACTCTCCAGTTGGAGAGGGAAGACCGTGAGAGAGAACGGGCAGAGAGAGAAAGAGACGTAGAGAGAGAAAGAGCCAACAGATTGACTGAAAGGGAGGAACGAAGGGCCATGGAGGCCCAGTTGTTCGAACTCCGAACCAGCCTTGGTCTTGCTGAACAGTGGCTGAGAGATGGTGAGGAGCGCTACCGAAGAGCACGAGAGCGTGGCTTTCGTGTTGGTAGCTTCTCTGCTACTTCCGTGGATCAACGCCGGGGTGTGGGAATAGGAAGGGGAGTACAGAGCGGTAGGAGTACCACTTTTCGTAGTTGGGTAGCACCTTTGAGAGCGTTTTGCCCGGTGAGTAGTGGGACGAGTAATGCAGAGAGAGAGGGTGGAACTTGATGTAATTTTTTTTTGGAAAGGAATAAAATACAAGGTTTGGTCTGTTTGGTTTTCACCTTTACTTTTGTCGCCTCGAAGCCCTGCACACATCACTGAAACAAACAAATCAGAATCTCTGTTCTGACTTGGCCCCTTGCTCAATAAGCAAATGGCCACTGTGACTGTCCTTGATAACTGGTCAAGGGGCCAAGCCTTTATTAACGAAGGCAAGGGAAAGATGTGGTGATGATGGATGCAACAGACAAGTATGCGAATGCAAACGATATTAAAGTGAAATGCTGCATACAAATGCAATCATGCAGAATTGATTTATTTTTCTTTTTATATTTGGCATTTTTTTGTTGTATTCAAAAAAAAAATTTTGTTTGCAAATATGTACATTTTCTCCTTTTCCCTTTTTTGTTGTTTTTATCATTTCAATTTTTTGTTGCTAACGCCTGGCAAGCACCCAAATGGCACCTAACCTACGTGAGAACAGGGGTTTCTTACTAACCTCCCAGTATCCTAAGTGCACACCTAGGCTGATTTGGGCCTCTAGACCCCTCGAATGATGATCCCACCGGCTAAGACTTACCCTGATGACAATACCGTCATGCCATGCTTAGGCTCCCAATCGCTTCCGACCACAGGGATTCACCCAAAAGATGTTTGAGGTAAATGATTTGCCCGACCCGGGTCTGTTTCCTCACAACTCTAGATGGTATATGATGGAACACCCTAGAACCCTAACGACCAACCGCGCGACGCTGACCCGAATCAGACGCCGTCGCACCCATAGGTGACGCGCTTGCATTGGCCTAAGCCCAAGGTTAAGCAAGAAGACATCAAGGCGGTAAACATGGGTCTTGACCAGCCAGAAACACAGAGACTCCTTCGCAGCGATAGCCTTTTCTTTTCAAAGTAGGCAACCATATGTGTATATTAAAATAAGGTCGCAGACCTTGGCGGGTTTCGCCCTTTAGAAACTCCATCTAGCTTTCATCTTCAAAGGAAGAAGGAAGAGCATGGGGGATAAACCTCCTGAGAGGATCGGCAAAACCGTTAACCCGGCGAGCCAATAAGGGTCCATTTAACTCTTTCCTTTCGGACAACTTCGGACCAAATCTCGAGCATTTACATTCCACAGTCCCCCCCTTTTGTGAATTCGAACTTTTGCTTTGAGGGGTTCCATTTATCGCATCAGCCACGGTCACGACCAGTCTCTTGATTTTGATTTTGTATTTCTTTTTGTGAGGGAGATATAGTCGTTTGATGTTTGTGGGCTCCCTTTCGTATGCCTGTGGGGACACTGCCCTCTTCTCGTGCTCTGATCGATGCTCGAGGAAATGGATCCTACTCTTGCCCTTGGGGTTTGAGTTTCGGTTTCTCATGCTCAGCGTTTTAAGGGCGCCGACTGTCTCATTTGGTCGAAGAGAAAAGAATAAAGATTACAGCTTCCGGAGATCTTCTGGGTGGGGCCCCACCGTAGGTGATGCTACCGACTTTTTTTTTGAATAAAATACATAAGTGAGCACATGTTAGCTTCCTTCGAGCGAGCATAGGCCGACGTGGCCGACAGGGATCTCCACGGTTCTGGCAAACCAAGACCCGGTGCCTACCAAGCCTTAATGGGCCCTATCCTAACATGAAGGTTAGATGCAGTGACTTGACTACATGGTGACCACCAAGCATTGGCAATTTGAATTTTCCATATTTTTAGTGGTTTTCAATATTTTTTATTTTTGATGTTTTCTATCTTTTCATATTTTTTTATGTTTTGACATTAAGCTAAGGGTAGTATTTCTTAAGATAAAGCCCATTCCAAGGGTGGGATAACTTGGTCCCTTCGGCGTTGACTAGCTTGTAGGCGTCGCCAGGGTACACGGCTTGAATTACAAATGGTCCTTCCCAATTAGGTTGGAGCTTAGAACGCGGACCTCCAGATTTGACAAAAATTCTTTTTACGACCATCTCACCGACTTTGAATTTTCTCTCAATGACTTTCTTTTGGTAAAAGCGAGCGAGTTTATTTTGATACACACGCGCGTGTTCGGTAGCGGCCAGCCGCTTCTCATCCAAGAGTTCCAACTGGGCGAGGAGTGAATTACGACGATCGTCGAGGGAAAATTCCTCGTCCAATTGTACCCTGAGGGAAGGGATCAGAGTCTCGTACGGGACTACCGCTTCCATACCATAAGTAAGGGCAAATGGAGTCTGCCCGGTGGGGGTACGGATTGAAGTGCGATAGGCCCATAGGGCTTCGATATGTTTTACTGGCCAGTCTGAAAACTTACTAGACTCGCAGGTTTTTTTGATGATTTTGAGCAATGTTTTATTGGTGGCCTCCGCTTGGCCGTTACCTTGTGGGTCATAAGGCGATGAATGATGCAATGCAATTGTGTACCTTTTGTAGAGGTCGTATAGGTCCTGAGAAATGAACTGTGGCCCATTGTCGGTGACGATTGTGCTTGGGACGTCGAATCTGGCGAGGATGTTCTTCATGATGAACTTGCAGACTGTTGACGCCTTGATTTCCGCGTAAGCTTCGGCTTCGGCCCATTTGGTGAAGTATTCCGTCGCAGTAAGGATGAAAGATTTCTGCTTGGTGAGGGAATTGGGATCACCTAGGGGACCAATGATGTCGAATGCCCACATGGAGAAAGGCCACGGGGAGGATATTGGATGAAGTGAGGAAGATGGTGAATGGATTTTATCGGCGTGAAGTTGACACTTGACACACCTACGGACATAGACAGCACAATCCTCTTCCATAGTGGGCCAATAAAAGCCTTGGCGAATGATCTTCTTGGCGAGCATCTGACTATTCACGTGGCCACCGCACACACCCGAGTGCGTCTCCTCTACACATTTCCAAATCTCATCGTCACCAAGACATCTTAACAGAATACCAGTAAGGCTCCTCCTATAGAGTAGACCTCCAACCAATGTGTATTTCTGAGCCACCCTTCTTATGGCTTTCTTGTCCTCTGTGGTGGCCCCTTCAGTATAAGACTGATCTTGGCAGTATTTGACGATTTCATAGAACCATGGTTTCTCTTCATCAGCCAGTTCTTCTTCGGCCTCTGTCAACATGATTTCCCTCTTCTCAAGGATATCTTCCTGCAGGATCTTCCTTGCTATCCTATCTTTGATATTTACGTAGGAAGCATCATCGATTGCAGGGGCGTGAAGTTTGTAGATGGAAATGGACTCAAACCATCTTCCTAGAGGGAACCTTATGGATGATGCCAACGAGGCGAGGGCATCGGCGAGAATATTCTTATGACGAGGAACATGAATAAAGATTAGTTTGGTGAACAGTTTGGCAAAGGCAGCAGTGAGTTCTTGGTATGGCTTGAGTTTGGGATCGCTAGTGCGATATTTAGTGAGCACCTGGCGAAGGATGAGTTGACTATCACCTACGACTCGCAACTCAGTGATACGAAAAGAATGAGCGAGTTCTAGGCCAGCTAGAAGAGCTTCATATTCGGCTATATTGTTGGTAACTAGAAATTTGAGCTGGTATGCCAATGGGAATGTGAGGCCTTCAGGCGACAGGAGGGCGACGCCGATTCCTCTCCCTTGAGAATTCAGAGCTCCATCAAAATATAGCGTCCACATTGGCTCATCTGATTGGTTGACGGACATTAGTTCCTCATCTGGAAACTCTGATTGGACGGGATCGAACTTGGGAAGAGGATGGTGAGCGAGATGCTCGGCTATGGCATAGCCTTTAATCACCTTTTGCTGGATGTAGGTGATGTCGAACTGAGAGAGAAAACTTTGCCAACGTGCTAGCCTATCCGTAAGGACGGATTTCTCCAGAAGGAATTTGATAGGATTCATTCGAGCAATCAAGTGGACCTCATGAGCCAAGAAGTAGTGCTTCAATTTCTGCACTACCCAAACGAGGGCAGCACAGGTTTTCTCCATGACGGTGTACTTCTGCTCACAGGGATTGAGAAGTTTGGACAAGTAATAGGTTGCCCGTTCCTTGCCTTCTTCATCAGCTTGTGCGAGGACGGCTCCCACGGAGTCATCCAAGACTGAGACGTAAAGGATCAGAGGTTTTTCTGGTTTGGGTGGAATGAGAACGGGTGGACTAGCCAGATATTCCTTCAACCCTTCAAAAGCTTTCTGACATTTAGAATTCCAGTGGAATTCTACTCCTGGCTTGGTCAACTCGTAGAGAGGTCTACACCTTTGTGAATGTTGGGACACAAACCGACGAATAAACTGCAACCTCCGATTAAACCTCGGACTTCCCTCAAATTCTTGGGAGGCGGCATATCCCTGATAGCCTTGGCTTTGTCGGGATCTATCTCGATCCCTCTTTTACTCACAATGAAACCCAGCAATTTACCCGACGACACACCAAACACACACTTCTTCGGGTTCATTTTCAATTGGAACTCCCTTGACCTCTGCAAGACCTTAGCCAAAACTTCTGGATGTTCCATCCTGGTCCTTGATTTCACCAACAAGTCATCCACATACACTTCCAGGTATATGTGCATCATGTCATGAAATATGGCCATCATAGCTCTTTGGTAAGTAGCTCCAGCATTCTTTAATCCGAACGGCATGACCACGTAACAATATATTCCTCAAGGGGTAGTGAATGACGTCTTTTCCTGATCCTCTTCTGCCAAACGAATTTGATTGTATCCTGAAAATCCATCCATGAATGAGAGGGTTTCGTAGCCTGCCGTGTTATCAATCAACACATCAATGTGAGGTAAGGGAAAATCGTCTTTTGGACACGCGCGGTTAAGGTCCCAGAAGTCGATACAAATCCTGACTTTCCCATCTTTCTTCATGACCGGGACAATGTTCGCCACCCATTGAGGATAAAGAACGACTCTAATGAACCTGACTTTATGGAGCTTATCGACCTCTTCTTTCATTTTCAAAGCCATTTGAGGGTGGAAACGCCTTAACCTTTGTTTTACCGAGACGGACCCTGGTTTTAAGGTTAAACGGTGTTCGACCAGGGTTGGATCCAGACCCAGCATATCCTCGTAGCTCCATGCAAACGTGTCCTTATATTCCTTGAGAACCTCAATTATTGCCTCTTCTTCAGAGGGTGGTAGGTTGTCACTTATGAGGATGATCCTAGGGTCTTCCTCAGTTCCCAAGTTGACTTCTTTGGTGGATTCTTCTACGGCGGTTGATGGCTCGTTGAATCTCCTCATTCCACTAGCATATGCGCCAGCCGCGTCCTCATATTCCTCACCCTCATCTTCGGTAGGGTATTCTTCATCCGTGATCTCGTAGACTCCGTACCCTTTATCAAATGCACCGTCGCCCTCACATTCTATTTCCGGTAGCCGGATGGGATTTTCTAACAACTGGGGGATGGCAAGGAGGGCTTGACACCTGGCGGCTAAATTCAGAAGGAATCGACGAGGGATCTGCCTACCCTTAGATTTCATCCTAGGTACTACCCTTGACCTATCATTCCTAGATTGACTGACAATATTTACAGAAGAAGAGGAAGACGAAGAGGATGGTGTAGAATGTACAAGAGAAGACCCCTCAGAGGAGGGGTAGAAAAGGTCACCTCATCGGACCTTGGACGGGTGGTCCGCAGGGCAGGACGCACCCGTGGGAGATGTAGAGATTTCCTTAACGAAGATGTGTTGTTGAGGAGTTTGAAAATTGATAGTTTTTTTTTCGTTTTCATTTTTGATGACAAAACAGTGAAAAGAGATCGGAGGAGAGGGAAAAGTGATTATGGCTAGAGGATTGCGAGGCTCATAGAGCAGATCATGGTTGAAGACCTGGTGCAGGTTGAAAAGCCCACGTAGGTATGTAAGCAAAGAAGGGGACCTGGGAAGATCATCAGACAACTATCTGGCCCAGGAAGAAAATATCAGCAAAGGTTGAGACGAGTGGATGGAGAAGATGGCGGCTAATGAGCCGTCGACGGTAATGTTGAGGACGGGGTCCTTCTGGCGAGGACGAGGATAGTTTGGAACCTTGGCAAGAGTGGTAATATTCTCTGGTATTCCGGAGATCAATGGTGGTCCTTCAAGCTACGGAGATGAGAACATCCTTTCCAGTGCAACGGAAAATGTCCCGTATGTCAAACCATTTGTTCCACTCGCATTCTAGATCTTTGATCTTGCCTCTTTTTGTGATCCTCGGATATTTTTCAGCCAAATATACAGCATGTGATCCCCCATATGCTTCTCGTGGGTAATCTCCCATCTGAACAACGGGCCCTCTGTTGAAGTGGTTTGATAGAGTCCATGTGAGGGGCTTCCAATCCGCCTTGAACGGTCCTTTGAAGCCTAGGTCAAACCTGCGGTTCAGCCTAATTTCCTTTGGCGGTTTGAGCCTACCCTGTAACTGTGCACCCAGACCTTTACCCTGTTGGTAGCTGATTGATGCGGGACGAGACCACGGACACGACAAGCTCGTGACTGTCCCTTAACGAGGGAAGCGTTGGACGTGCGCGGTTGAGAAACCGGCAATGAGCTAGGGTGATCGGCTCTCTCGTGTGCCCGGATCGGGTCACGGGACGGTCTCGCACTCTCTCGCAGCAGCGGTGAATGATAATATAGCGAGCTAATGGACCTAAAGCATGCTCTCTAGCAGCGGCATAAACAAGTATATATGAAAATAAGCAAATGCCGAGTGTAGGGAGCGAGAACGATACCTCCACGCGCTCGGCGTGGGGAAGACGGACCCGGCCGAAAACTCGTACTCCCGGGAAACTTAACACACAATAATTACAGCAATGGGAACATGCTCACTCCACGCAGGGAGGTAAAGGGCTATACAAATGGGCCCGAGAGGACCGAATTCGGGTTGACGGGCAGCTTCGTGTGTTGATTCGGCTACACGCGTGTTCACGACCGTGGGGCCCACGTGCTGTCTGGAGGGGCCGTGTGGGACCCGGTGGTACCGCTGTAGTGGAGACACTTGGAGAAGCGCTCCCCGGGCTGGCGGCACGTTGGTTCGCCGGTCGGAGGCCGAGCGGCTTCGTTCGACACCGGTCGGAAAAATCGATCGGAAATCTACCGGTTCTATATTTCAGCGCGCGCTTCCGCGAGAACGGACGCTGCGATCAGCACCGATGTCGGAATGCGACGAGATCAGAGCCGTTGGAAAGCTGCTTCGAAGTACTACAATCTAGTGGCCTTCAGAAAAATTAACCAGATTTTTACTTTGTGTTGGAGAATTTTATTTGCTGCTGTTGTACAGTGACCGAAGACTCAGATCTGCAGAGAACTTCCCTGTTGATTACCTTTGACCGTGAAGTAGATGTCCGAATTTGAAGATGAGTTCTTCAGCAAGGTTGTAGGAAATGGAACAAGGAAACCTGGACTATTTTTGGATTTGGATTTGGAGGTGGTGGTGATTAGTTATAATTTTTGAAGTGGAGGGTGGTCGGATCTGGGATCTGACTAAAAATACTGTATCAGAGGAAGAACATGAATTTCTAAAAATAGCTAGAAGGCTGATAAAATATTAAGAAAGTTTGTGGAGGTAGAGGGGGATGGACAGAACTTCCAGTAAAATTGGGAGGGCTTGGATAAATCAAAAAGATGGTCGGAGGGGGAGAACTCAGAGGTTCTATCACTGTAGATAGAAACCTGGCAGATCTGGGATGATAGGTTGGACGAAAATGTAAAAATACTAAAAGATGGGAGTTTTGGCGTGAAAATTTAGGTGGATCTTGGGATGCAAGGGCTGAACACACCATATAAAATTCAGATCAATCCATGCTCGTGGCTGAGACAGACAATTCGTTGAAGCTTCAGTGGTCGGATGAAGACAGAACTGCAGAGGCGGCTCGATGGCGGCACGAACGGCGGCGGCGGCGGCACAGACGATCACCGGAGGTTGAGAGGAGATGAAAGAAGATAGAATACACTCTAGATCTAGGGTTGGAGATGGAAGAATAGCAGGGGAAGAGAGGGAGAGAGGGCACACCCTTCTTGCTTCAAGCAATTTTCACATAATTTCTTCGTTAATCTCTAATGACACTATACATAGGCTTATATAGAAAATGGCAAGGGGTGGGGGGCTGGGAATTTCGTAGGAAATAAGTCATTTTCTTCCCCCATGTGGTCAAAACTCAAAAAAAATAAATTACATATGAATGGAGCACTCCTTTGACTATGTAGGTAAGGTAGGTGGCCAACCTTTGAAATTTTAACCCCTTTGTCTCCCATGTGGTCAATTAGCATTCAAACCTTCTAGATGGCCACCTAGGATGGTTGACCAGCCCCACATGGGATGAGGTGGACCAATGGGGAAGGGGAGGGGCCCCCCTAACTGGACCTACTACATATTTGCATAAAAACCCACACAATCCTAGGGAATGACACATTGGCTTACAAAGCCTTACAATTGTACATATACTTTCCCAAGGATATAAAAGTAAATAAAAGGACTCAAATATAAAAATAGAAGTTAATGCTCGGCGTCGATTCCCATCAACTCTCCCCGGGTGGGAGGAACTCGACCCCGTCGAGTAGGGGTATGGATGCTCGAGTACTCCGACGGATCCGTCACCGTGCCATGTAACGCGGGTATGTCTCCCTCCAAGTGATCATCACCTGCTCATTCCATATATACTCGATATGCGTGAACTGCTATGAGCTAAAGGTGGACACTCCGGGTGGGGCACTCTCAAAAGGGAAGGAAGCAGCTCGAAGACTCACTAGGAATCACCGCTGAGTCCCTGTAGGTGACTAGATCTGGGTATAGATATAGAACCGATCACATACTCATCGAGTGAGTCAACTCGCTTCACCCTCATAAGGGACTGACATCGACGAGCTTGCACAAGACACATGCAGACAAACAAACTACACACCCGTATGCAAACCACACAGATAAAAACACACGGACTCACCTATGACCCTAGACACACCTAATGTTAGTCTGACCCGGACATGGGTGACGGCGGACCAGGACACCCGAATATGTGCCATGCATGCATGTTGGGCAACTGGGAATGGATGGCATGGGGAACACCTATACGTCGGGTGTGGTTATGCGTGGATGGTCTTTTGAATGTGGGTGACTCGGGTGGTTTAGAAGGGCCGGGTGTAGGTGGGTCGGGATTGGTGGATGTAGATGGACCATCCCGAGGGGAAGGGGCATAAAAGTGGGCTTCCTTGAAGAAGGGGAGTACGGATGGTAACTCGGGAAGCCTAATAGTGAAGGGGTCAAAAGGGTCAAAGAAGGTATGACCCTTTGTGGTGGGTTCCCACAAGTCACGGTCCCACATGTAGAAGGTTTGAAGATGTGGGTAGTCACCTTCTTGAATTGTAACGGGTGGGACGGGGATCGTAGGCAAGAAGTATGATTCCTCCCTTGGACAAAAGGGTATGAATTCGGGCTCGTCCGGTAAGGGGTGGAGTAAGAGGACCTCCGTGGTGACACAACCCACGGTGCACTCGGAGGTAATGGACTCTAAGGCCGGATGGGTGAAGCTAAGACTAACGGGTTGGTCAAAGCCTCGGGCCAGTAGGTGCGTCAACTTCCATTGTGAATCTAATCCCATGATAAGATTGTCCAACGTATCAACATAGTGACTAGATCGAAATGTGGTATGAAATGAGTTGACTGGCACTAAAGGTAAGGTGGGGTCCATGGATGGAAAGGAATGTGGGACCGAGCCTTCCTTGAGCCATCTAAGAAGTGGCTCGGCTATATATAGCGTACCCATTAGAAACACGGGAGGCTCGGGATGGGGTGACCCCAAGTTTGACGGCTCCGGAGGAAGATCGGAAGTGGATAGCAATGGAGCATCCACGGGTGGTGAAGGAGCACGTGTCCTTTCCAACCAATCCGAAATCAGTTTATCGAACTCCTCGAAGGGGGCACGGGTTGGAGGGGGTGGCAATGGAGCCCTCGTGGAGGTGTCCACCTCGTGGAGAAGGGGCCCGTGGGGTGGCTCCAAGAACATCCGATCTACCCCGGTGGAAAATCGATCCAGGTTAATACTAACCCGATCTAGGCTCGTATTCAACCCCTTAAATGCTCCCATAATGGCTCAGAACATTCCGGCCACTTCATCACCACTATGGACTTGGGGCGTGGCCATGGTGGCCAAGATGGGTTGGGTCCCCTAGGATTGGATATGCAAGGCCATTTTTTTTTTCTTTTATAAGCAAACTAATGCAAGCGCCTAGACATGACTTAAAATGCGATGCAAGTTGGAATGTGACTCGACTATGCAAGTTTGGAATGCATGCACACTACGGAGCCTAGACGTAAACCAAGACTCGGTACGTGGCGGAGATAAGCGATCTGAAGATCACTCACGCAAGTGTGCGACCTTCCCGATAGGCGTAGCCTAACGTTCGGACAACACCTTTTGAGATACCGAGTAAAGGGATGCAAATGCAACCTAGACTGACTTAGACAATGACTTAAATGACACTCTTTTTTTTTGTTTTGGACACCCTAGACTCAAACTCACTCTGATACCAAATTGAAGCGGGACGAGACCACGGACACGACAAGCTCGTGACTGTCCCTTAACAAGGGAAGCGTTGGACGTGCGCGGTTGAGAAACCGGCAATGAGCTAGGGTGATCGGCTCTCTCGTGTGCCCGGATCGAGTCACGGGACAGTCTCGCACTCTCTCGCAGCAGCGGTGAATGATAATATAGCGAGCTAACGGACCTAAAGCATGCTCTCTAGCAGCGGCATAAACATGTATATATGAAAATAAGTAAATGCCGAGTGTAGGGAGCGAGAACGATACCTCCACGCGCTCGGCGTGGGGAAGACGGACCCGGCCGAAAACTCGTACTCCCGGGAAACTTAACACACAATAATTACAGTAATGGGAACATGCCCACTCCACGCAGGGAGGTAAAGGGCTATACAAATGGGCCCGAAAGGACCGAATTCGGGTTGACGGGCAGCTTCGTGTGTTGATTCGGCTACACGCGTGTTCACGACCGTGGGGCCCACGTGCTGTCCGGAGGGGCCGTGTGGGACCCGGTGGTACCGCTGTAGTGGAGACACTTGGAGAAGCGCTCCCCGGGCTGGCGGCACGCTGGTTCGCCGGTCGGAGGCCGGGCGGCTCCGTTCGACATCGGTCGGAAAAACCGATCGGAAATCTGCCGGTTCTGTATTTCAGCGCGCGAAACCCTGCGATCAGCACCGGTGTCTGAATGCGACGAGATTAGAGCCGTTGGAAAGCTGCTTCGAAGTACTACAATCTAGTGGCCTTCAGAAAAATTCACCAGATTTGTACATTATGTTGGCGAATTTTATTTGCTGCTGTTGTACAGTAACCGAAGACTCAGATCTGTAGAGAACGTCCCTGTTGATTACCTTTGACCGTGAAGTAGATGTCCGAATTTGAAGATGTGTTCTTCAGCAAGGTTGTAGGAAATGGAACAAGGAAACCAGGACTATTTTTGGATTTGGATTTGGAGGTGGTGGCGATTAGTTCTGATTTTTGATGTGGAGTGTGGTCGGATCTGAGATCTAACTAAAAATACTGTATCAGAGGAAGAACACGAATTTCTAAAAATAGCTAGAAGGCTGATAAAAAATTAAGAAAATTTTTAGAGGTAGAGGGGGATGGAAAGAACTCCTAGTAAACGTGGGAGGGCTTGGATAAATAAAAACATGGTCGGAGAGGGATAACTCCGAGGTTCTGTCACTGTAGATAGAAATCTGGCAGATCTGGGATGACAGGTTAGATGAAAATATAAAAATACTAAAAGATGGAATTTTGGCGTGAAAATTTAGGTGGATCTTGGGATGCAAGGGCTGAACACACCATAAAAAATTCAGATCAATCCATGCTCATGGATGAGACAGACAATTCGTTGAAGCTTCTATGGTCGGATGAAGACAGAACTGCAGAGGCGGCTCGATGGCGGCACGAACGGCGGCGGCGGCGGCACAGAGGATCACCGGAGGTTGAGAGGAGATGAAAGAAGATAGAATACACTCTAGATCTGGGGTTGGGGATGGAAGAATAACAGGGGAAGAGAGGGAGAGAGGGCACACCCTTCTTGCTTCAAGCAATTTTCACGTAATTTCTTCGTTAATCTCTAATGACACTATACATAGGCTTATATAGAAAATGGCAAGGGGTGGGGGGCTGGGAATTTCGTGAGAAATAAGTCATTTTCTTCCCCCATGTGGTCAAAACTCAAAAAAAATAAATTACATATGAATGGAGCACTACTTTGACTAGGTAGGTAAGGTAGGTGGCCAACCTTTGAAATTTTAACCCCTTTGTCTCCCATGTGGTCAATTAGTATTCAAACCTTCTAGATGGCCACCTAGGATAGTTGACCAGCCCCACATGGATGAGGTGGACCAATGGGGAAGGGGAGAGGCCCCCCTAACTGGACCTACTACACATTTGCACAAAAACCCACACAATCCTATGGAATGACACATTGGCTTACAAAGCCTTACAATTGTACATATACTTTCCCAAGGATATAAAAGTAAATAAAAGGACTCAAATATAAAAATAAAAGTTAATGCTCGGCGTCGATTCCCATCACTGATGTTCCTCATAATCTCCCAACCTTTGGAGTGAAAAGGGAGATATGATGTTGCGGTTGCCCTGACCGGCTCCTTTGGTGCTAGTGGAACGTGAGATAGATCACGCACGTCCAGTAATGATAATATGGGCCGATGAGATGGCCAAACAGAGGGCAGAGAGGTGTTGATAGCATCCATTGTGTGAAGGACAGGTGTGCTGACCACTTTAAAAATCCTCCCATTGTAAGGAAACTTCAGGCACTGATGGTTGGTGGAAGGCACAACGTCCATGGCTTCAATGTAGGGGCGACCCAGTATAGCCTTGAATGTGGGGTCCATGTCGAGGACTTGGAATTCCGTGAGAACTGACATAGGGCCTAGTTCTGCCTTCAGAATAATCATCCCCTGCGGCGGCCTTTTGCTATTTTCATATGCCGTGACCGTGATCAAGGAAGGTCTTATTTGTTCCTCGTTGACCCCACACAACTGAAGGGTGTCCATGGAGATCACATTTATGGATGCACCCGTGTCCACAAGACATGGGTTTATGGATACCCCATTAATTTTTATTGAAATGCACAATGCATATTTCCGAGCTTCCTTGGGAGCGAGCTCGTAGTTGTGGAACATGATGGTTGGTTGTGTATCTGTTGGGGTCAGGACGGTCGAAATCTTCTCCACGGGGAGGTCTTCATTAACCATGACCTTTTGAAGATATTCCATCAAGGCCGCCTGGTGGGATGTGGATCTTTGAAGTAGCTCCAGGATGGAGATCCGAGCAGGTGTCTTGTCCAAGTTTTTTAATAGATCATACTGTGTTCCAGGGATAGCTCTTTCTGGTTGTTCTCCATCATCCTTCTCTGGCTGAGATTGCTCAGGATTCTGACTGTTGTAGGGGAAAATCCTGTGGAAAATCCTTCCACTCCGGAACACCATTGCCTACGGCTTTTGTACCTCTGTGGGGGTAGCAGTGGGTTTTAACAGGGATTTGAGGGGGAGTGGTGGAGGAATGGTTGATGAAGCAGGGGTGATGACGGGAGCAGGGATTCTGATGAGGGGTTTGTTAGGTGGAGGCATGGTGGAGGTAGAGGGGATATCACACGGATTTTGAAGGATAAGGGGTCTGGAAGGTGGAGGTGGAGACGAAGTAGAAGTGGGTAGGGCTTGAAGCGGGCAATGATTTTGAGGTGGGTGATGGGTAATGAGTGGTTTTGAAGGCATTAGTGGTGATATGGTGGAGAAAGACGGGGTTATGTATGGTTGACGGATGATAAGGGATTTTGAAGGCGTAGGGGTAAATGTGGTAGAGGTGGATGGTAAAGTGGGGGAGTGAGAGAAGATGAGAGGGTGTGAAGGCGTAGTGGAGAGTGTCGGTTGATAGGAGATCGGGGTGCGGATGAGAGGGCGTAATGGTAGTGGAAATGGTGAAGGCGATACTGATGCGGGTTGATGAGAGAGAGGTGCTACCCGGGCAAGGCAAGGGTGTTGCGTGATGATAGGATTGGCGGTAGAAAGAATGGAGGTACTTTACGGGTGCCACACCTGCTCTCTCTCGACTTCCGGGAAGGAGGAGATGGGGTTAACCTGATGATTGGGCTGTTGGTGCTCCGGTAATGGATTCTGGATTATGCCCATGTTGGGCTGTTGTTGTGGGGCATGTTGAGGCTGTTGTTGTTGTTGTGGTTGCTGCTGCTGCTGCTGTTGTAACTGCTGCTGTGGTAACTGCTGCTGTTGTAACTGCTGCTGTGGCCTATGAGGAGGTCTCCTAGCCTTGAGAGCGGCAACGTATCGTCTCATTTCATCCCAATCTATTTGATGTTCATCATTCATATCATGGATGTAATCTTTGAAATGGAAGCAGTAATCTACTGTGTGTCCTGGCTGCCTGTGGTAGACGCAGTATTTGGAGGTATCAACATTCGGGGGCCACACGGGCCTTTCCCTGGGTAGCACAAGTATGTTTGAGGCCATGAGGGCGTTGAAAATATCCGCCAGAGTTTCTGGCAACGGTGGATAGTAGGCTCTCTTGGGACCGACCGGCCTCCTTTGTTGCTGTTGGGGACCATAATTCCCTGGGGGTGGAACTTGGTTGTACTGAAGTGGTGGTTGTTGTTGCTGAGGTTGTGGTTGTTGTTGCTAGGGTTGAAGTAATGGAGGCATATTATCCTGGGGTGGATTATTTTGGGGTGGAGGACGAAGAGGGAAAGGACCTGGCTAGAGGGGAAGTCAGGGCATTTGTGGAGGCCTTGGGTTGACTGCATAGTTGGCATTGTTGACCGCACCCACTTGCTCATTTGTCACGACCCCTTCTGTGGCTCCGCCCGGGACACCAGCGCCTGTCTTTCTGACCACTTTGGGCTTCGGCGACTCAAACATGTTCATAATGGGGGAGTCTCTTAACTGGGTTTGGATGTACCGGGCCCTTTCATAGAGTTCCTCCATTGTAGTAAGTTTATTCATGGCCAGGACGTGTCTGAACTGTGGGGTTGCATTAGACACAATCATCTTCACTTGTTCGGGCTCCGAGAGGGTATCCCTTATTCATTCCGCCAGAGACCTCCATCTATCAGCATAGCGGACAAAATCCTCATCGGGCTTCATCTTTTCGGCCACTAGGTCGGTAATGGAGAGTGAGGGACCGACCCTATCCCTATGTTTCTACAAGAACCTTCTCTGGACTATTTCAAAATTCTCGGCCTCTCGGGGCTCCAAAGAATAGAACCACTCTAGCGCGGGACCATCCAATGATCTCTGAAATAGGTATGCCAGGGACCTCTGATCATTTTTCCAATAGGAGGACTCATACATGAAATCCTTGAGGTGAATGAAGGGGTTGCCGGTACCATTGTATCTGCGGTACGTGGGCATTTCGGAGGGAGGAAGATGAATGACGGGAAGGATTGGCAAAGCAACCTCCGGGGTGGCTTTCACGTCCACCATTCTTCTCAGATTTTGAAACTGCTCGTCCATGCGATTGAACCTATTGAGGAGCGATTGGGCGAGCTCCTCTGGAGGTGAAGGTGGCACTTGCCACTGGGGGAGAAACTGTCTCCCGGAGACTTGAGGGGGGAACCCCGAATGAGAGGGAGCTATCGGACCGCCGACAGTTGGCCCTGGCTGAAGCGGTATGTGGGGAACAACGGGAGTTTAAGATTGTGACGGGAACTGGAATGAGGGTGGTTGTTGGCTCGCTTGTCCTTGAAGCGAGGGAGACTGGATGGCTTGCGCCAATGAAGGAGATGGAATGGCCTGCACGGACTCTTGGAGAGGTGCGATGGCCGGAGTTGATTCCTGGGGTGTGGGGGAAACAGATTTCCCCTTCAGAATGGCCTGGAAGGCCCGGAGCTGTTCAGAGGTATGCTCCGTGTTGGCGAGGATGCCCAGTAAGGAAGAGATATCCTGTGGTGGGGATGTGTCCCTGGTAATAACCTGCACCTCATGCGAGGGCTCATGAGAAGGACCCGAGTCCATAGCATAGACTCGCGGGTCGGCTAAAAACCATGACTAGGGTGGTTCTCCTCAAAAGACTCGTGAGCCATGCTCACAGTTTTCTAGAACGTAAAAACATACACTAGCAAGCAAGTAGCAGAGATTATCAAACAAGTGGATGCCTTTACGCCTTTTTTTATGTTTTAATTTTGATGATTTTTTGTGTGTTTTTAGCGAGATCCGAAGTTCACACAAAATAGGGACCCTATGTTGGATTTTTGTGTCTTTCCTAGTGTTTTGATGATGAACATCACTATGTTAAATATTGTCATTTTAATCAGATATCTTGCGAAATGTTATGCATTCGAACTTTCCATGATTAACAGGAAAAACTGCTATGAGATAATACCTTGCATGTCCGTACTGTCCCTTTCATACTTCGTGTTGTTTGTGTTCACTACACTTCGTGTTGTCCTTTTGTATGTCGTGTTGTTCCAACTATGTTTGTTGGCTGTCTTCGTGTCGTTCTTTGTTCCATCGCGTGCTGAACACTGCAGCACCTCGTGCTGCTTTCTGTGCCACCTCGTGTCGCTCCATATGTGTCACCCCTATGTCTTCGTGTCTTGTTCTGGCCAAGTCTATACAGCCTCATCTTTACTTTCATTCCAAGCCAAAGTCTACACATTCGATTCCTTGGGCAAAGTCTATACATCGTGGCCTTGAACTCTCAGTCTATACACTCTTTATTTCAAAGTCTGTACATTGTTGCCTTGAAGACCGTTCTAAGTCTATACATCCAGTTGAATGCAAAGTCTACACATCGCCTGACATCATATGAAGGCTGTACGATTGGTAGTGTCTTTCTTGCCTTGTGACCACACTTCGTGTCAGTTTCTGTGTTCGTCTTCGAGTTGGTTTCAGTCCGTGTTGTTTCGTGTCGTCCTCGTCTTCGAGTTGTTCGTAAGTTCGAGCAATTTTGTATTCGAGTCGTTTTGTTTATGTCTTCGTGTTGTTTCTGTGTTTGTGTCTTCATTTGCTTGTGTCTTCGTGTTATTTTTGTGTTTGAGTCTTCATGTTATTTCTGTGTTTGTGTCTTAGTGTTGCTTTTATGTCTTCGTGTTGCTTCTTTCTATCTTCGTCCAGGTTTCCTCTGATCACGTGTTTTACTACTGTTTTACTCCGTGTTATTTACTTTTTACCTCGTGTTGTTTTTCATCTGACCTCGTGTCATTCTCTCTTTATTTCGTGCTGTAGTTATCTTGTGTATCTCGTGTCATTCTCTCTTTATTTCGTGCTGTAGTTATCTTGTGTATCTCGTGTCATTCTTAGTATACTGCATCTCGTATTGCTATCACATACCTCATGCAGTTTTAGTTTTTGTAGCCCTGAGTTTTAATGTTCTTAATTTCTTTGCAGGAGAAAAAGAAAAACAAAAAAGAAGAAGGTGGTCCGAGGAAGAACATTCACCGGTGTCTGGGCTGCACGTGATCCGATACTAAAGGAACCAATGCAATAAGGGCACGTGGCAAGAAGGTTCTGGATCGAGCGCGGGAAGCACACGCCTTGCATGCACCCTCCTGATCGCTTATAATAGCACTGCCTCATCATCTACGAAAAGCGAGGCGCTCCGAGGTTACAGTAAAGAAATTTGAGTGAGAGCAGAAGAGAAAGAGCCTCCCTGAGAAACTAGAGTGTTCCAGTTGAGAGAGAAGAGAGAGCAGAAGAGTGATCAGAAGATGGGTATTGACTTACGGATAAAATCCGAAGTCTGCTGCTCAGTTTGAGCTACATTATTTCCAGTTTCTAAGTTTTGGATTCCTTCTTTCTTGTTTTCGTTTTTATCTGTTTTTCTTTCTTGATTGAAAGTTCTCTGTGTTACCTCCTGGTGTTCAGGGGAAGAGAGAGACGTGTTCTCTCTGGTTTACTTGCAACAGAGGTTGCAGTATTGTTCCCTCTCGTAGAAGAGGTGTTCCCTCTGGGATTCAGAGGAAGAGAGACCTTGGTCTCTGGTTCTAGTGACTGCAGATCACTAGTGTTCCCTCCGGTTGGAGGAAGAGGAAATTGTTTCCTGGTTTCTAGGGACTTGGCGTCCTTAGGGTTCCCTCCTGGTGTGGAGGAAGAGGGGAGGGTGTTCCCCTGGTGAAGCTGTGAATCAGCCGTTGTCGCAGACTGAGTCTGCTTTGCTAGCAGGTGCTAGTGGAAGCCTCACTTCGATTTGAAGTGAGGGGTGGACGTAGGCAGATTGGAGGTCTGACCGAACCACCTTAAAAACCTCTGAGTACTCGTGTGATTGTCTGTGGTGTTTTTGTGGTGTGCCTTCTATCCACTCGAGCTATTGTCCGCACTGCGGTTTTTGTGGGTTCAACTCTGAGATTGCTTGTTTTCAGTGAATCATTCTTCAGTAATTTTTAATCGGTTGAAAACAGTGATCTATTCATCCCCTCCCCTTCTAGATCACTTTATTTTTCTCGTATCACTTGGTATCAGAGCAGGTATTTCCTAATATGTGGTCCAACGGCCAGGGAAACGGATCCGCTGGTCCTCGCAGCTACATTGCTGAAGGGCAGTCAATCACCCGTCCCCCTTTCTTCGATGGTAATAACTATTTCTTTTGGAAGAACAGGATGGAAGTCTTTATCAGGGCCCAAAGCCACCAGCTCTGGAGAGTAATTACAGATGGTCCGTACCAACTTCCACCGAACGAAGACATGTGGACAGAGGAACAGGTTAAACTTTTCGCACTGAATTGGACAGCTCTTAGCATCATACAGTGCGCCGTCCACCCGGAAGAGTACTTGAGGATTTCAGCGTGCAAGACTGCAAAGAAAATGTGGGATGAATTGCAGTTAATATATGAGGGCACATCGCAAGTGAAAGCTACCAAGATCAATATGCTTACAACTCAGTATGAGTTGTTTAAGATGAAGTCAGAGGAGTCGATCACAGAAATGTATGCTAGATTGTCTGTGATCATCAATAGTCTGAGAGGATTTGGAAAGGAGATTCAGCAAGAAGACATTGTCAGGAAGATCCTTAGGTCCCTAACTCCCATCTGGGACACTAAGGTGACCGTCATAGAGGAATCTAGAGATTTATCCACCATGTCAGTAACCCAGCTGATTGGGTCTCTCATGACCCACGAAATGAACTTCAGACAAGGGAATGATGGACATGACAGAAAGGAAAAGAATGTTGCTCTGAAAGTCTCACGACATACTAAGAAGAGCAGCAGCAGCAGCAGCAGTGGTGGTAGCAGTGAAGACTCTGACAGATTCTCAGACCTGGACAAGGGCGAGCAGGCCATGCTCACCAGGCAATTCAGAAAGTTCTTGAGAACTAAAGGGAAATTCTATAGGAGAAAGAGATTTAATGCTGCAAGGAAGTCTCCTGAACGAGACTTGAGAAGAACCGGTTTGTTAAGAAAGTTACATGCTACCATTGTCAGAAACCTGGTCACATGAAAAGTGAATGTCCAGAGCTGCAAGCTAAGGCTCCCGGATACCAGAAGAAGATGGTGCACAAGAAGAAGAAAGCCATGCTGTGCACATGGAGCGACGAAGAGGAGGATCCAGAAGCCACCTCGTCCAGTGAAGGTGAAGAGAAGACTTGCCTCATGGCCAACCATGAGGAAGAGGTAACGAACTTATTTGAGAATTTTACTTTGGATGATTGGGAGGACGCCTATGGCGACCTGTTAGCTAAATATAATTTTCTAACCATGGAGCACAGAATGCTTAAACGAAAGTTTCACTCTGTTTCTGAGGAACACTCTATTGCTGTTACGGATAACATGAAAACCAAGGAGATGGCCATTGAGCTAGATCAGGCTAGAAGTGAGATCGAGAAGTTTAGAATGGAAAGAGAGGAAAATCTAGCTAGGATGAATGAGCTGAAGAGTAAAACTGAAGAAAGTAAAAAGGAGTTTAGACTGATTGTAGAAAAATATGAGGCGGTTAGAAAAGTTAATCAGGAACTCCAGGACCAATGTAATGAACTTCAGAAGGAGATTGAGGACAAAGGAAAAATGCTAGAAAAATTTACAGAGGGGAGAAACAATCTGGATGCCCTTCTGGGGTCGAGGGTAAACTTCAACAGGGAGGGATTAGGATACAATCCCACAAGTAAAAAACCCTTTGAATTCAAAACTGTCACCTTCTGCCCCACCAAGGGCAAAGAAAAACTGGAAACCCCATCCAGTTACAAATCTGTCTCTACATTGAAGGTTTCGACCAGCAAATCCAGTCAATCCACTGGTCAGCAAGCTAAGTCAGGAAACCCTGAGACTAGAACTGCTCCTGTGCAACAGTTGTGGAACAAAGGTTTTCACACGACCATTCGTATTGATGTCACTCGAAAGGTGAACAGTTTCGCTAAGAAAGTTCAGCATGATAGTTATCAAGGAAAGCATGCGAACATGCATCACCTTCAGCACAATTTTCATTTGAATAAAAATGGTTACATGAATTATGCTCAGAACACACGTGTTTCCTCTAAGAGGCCAAACAACAATTTCTCTGCTTTGAAACAACATAATTTTAATAGGAATAGGCTCATTCAACACCCACTGAGAAATGCCAAGAAGGAAGAATCAATCTACATGAAATCACTGAAAAGAACAGTAAAACAAATGTGGGTTCCTAAGTGTGATTTGGATAAATTGAAAACTGTCCTTGGACCCAATTTGAATTGGGTCCCACATTACTTTGTCTGAACTCTCACAGGTTAGCCTGGCAGCCGAGCATAACAAGTGGTATCTTGACAGCGGCTGTAGCAGGCACATGATAGGAGACCGGTCCAAATTTAGCAAACTGAAAATGAAGTTTGGGGGCTTGGTCAAATTCGGTGGAAATAACAGAGGAAGAATAATTGGAATTGGTACAGTTCGTAAGTCCTCTACTAACTCCATTGAAGATGTGTATCTTGTAGAAGGACTTCAGCACAACTTGGTAAGTATAAGTCAACTCTGCGACAAAGGACACAAGGTACTCTTTGACCACAATTCCTGCACTGTCTTTGAGCTGAATTCTGATAACGTCATGTTCAAAGGTCATAGAGTAAACAATGTATACATCGTAGACCTGGATGATAATCCTGAAACTCACTTGTGTATGTCTGCTAATTCTGAACAGGTTGCTTTTGACTGGCATAGACGTCTAGGCCATGCTAGTTTGTCTACAATGAATAAGCTGTCTAAGCATAACCTAGTTAGAGGTTTGCCCCGAATAAGATTTCAGTTAGGGTCCAAGCTATGTGATGCTTGTGCACAAGGTAAACAGACTCGTGCAGTTTTTAAGTTGAGAACTGAGAGTCTTTCATCTAAACTGCTGCAGCACTTGCACATGGATCTATTTGGTCCTACTCGCATACAAAGTTTGTCAGGTAAGAGATATGGATTAGTCATAGTTGATGACTTCACTAGATTTTCTTGGTTGTTTTGTTTAGCAAATAAAAATGATGCCTTTGTTCACTTTGAAGAACTTTTCAATAAAATCAAATTGCAAGGTGAACATAATATCATTACAATTCAGTCTGACCATGGAGGAGAGTTTGAGAACTCTTCATTTTCTGAATTTTGCTCAGAGAGGGAGTGACTCACAAATTCTCTTCTCCCAGGACACCGGAGCAGAACGGAATTGTTGAGAGAAGAAACAGGTCAATAATTGAAATGGCCAGGACTATGCTGATTGAGAGTGGACTTCCAAGGAGATTTTGGGCTGAAGCTGCGAATACTGCATGCTACATTCTAAACCGAGCCTTGGTAAGACCTACTCATAGGAAAACTCCTTATGAACTTCTCAAGGGTAAGCAGCCAAACATTTCTTACTTTAAAGTTTTTGGCTCCAAATGTTTTATTCACAATAATGGTAAGAATGGTTTGGACAAATTTGAAGCTAGAAGCTCTCCTGGAATTTTTCTCGGATATTCAGAAACCTCAAGGGCTTACAGAGTTTTCAATAAAGATGATCAAACTGTTGAAGAAACACCGCATGTAGTGTTTGATGAAAATGATTTCTCTAACAAAGTGATGGATGATGACAGGGAGCCATCTAATGAGGGAGATTTCTTGGAGAGAATTGAAGAAGAAGAAATGCAGCCAGCTGCTCAACCAGAAAACTCACAGCAAGAAGGAGCAGCTGAGGTAGGTGAACCCTCAGGTGAGATAATATTTCACAAAGACCACCCTAGTGAAAATGTCATAGGCAATTTGCATGATCCTCCTAGGACTAGGTCTCATTTTAGAATTGTCCAAGAACAGGACTTAGCTGCATTGGTATCTCAGGTGGAACCCAAATCTGTGGAAGAAGCCTTAAAACATGATTCTTGGGTATCCGCCATGTGTGAGGAATTAAATCAATTTGAGAAAAATATTGTATGGGAACTAGTTCCCAGACCTGATAATACTCATGTCATTGGCACTAAATGGCTTTTCAAGAATAAAGTTGATGAGAATGGAGCTATTTCTAGAAACAAAGCAAGACTTGTAGCTCAAGGCTACAGTCAGGAATTTGGTGTGGATTTTGATGAATCCTATGCCTCAGTGGCTAGGATGGAAGCTATACGAATTCTGCTTGCATTTGCATGCTCTAGGAACATTCGGCTGCAGCAGATGGATGTCAAAAGTGCATTCTTAAATGGGGTATTGAAGGAAGAAGTATATGTTGAATAACCTCCAGGTTTTAATTTCTCTGTTCAGCCTAACATGGTTTTTAGGTTGAATAAAGCCCTCTATGGATTAAAGCAGGCTCCCCGAGCCTGGTATGAGAGACTTTCTGAATTCCTCTTGAGCAAGGGCTACACTCGAGGTAAGGTTGACCAAACCCTCTTCACCAAAAATCTCGGAAAGGATTTAATAGTGGTCCAGGTATATGTTGATGATATCATCTTCGGATCTAACAATTCAAAATTGTGTAAAGAATTTTCTGAATATATGTCTCATGAATTTGAAATGAGTTTAGTTGGCGAACTAAAGTATTTTCTTGGGCTGCAGGTCAAACAAATGGAGGATGGTTGTTTCATAAATCAAACCAAGTATACTCTGGAGATGCTGAAAAGGTTTGGAATGACCAACCTCAAGACTATCTCAACACCCATGGGCACCAACTCCTCACTGGATTCAGACGAAAAAGGTAAAGAGGTGGATGCTAAATTATATAGAGGTATGATCGGTTCACTCCTCTACTTAACAGCATCCAGGCCTGACATTCAATTTAGTGTAGGGATGTGTGCCAGATACCAGTCTAGGCCTACTGAATTGCATTTGGCAGCTGTAAAAAGAATCTTTATATACTTATCTGCTACCCATGATCTAGGTCTTTGGTATCCTGCATCATGTAGTTTAGATCTCATTGCATATACAGATGCAGATTATGCAGGATGTAAATTGGACAGGAAAAGTACTAGTGGTCACTGCGAATTTTTAGGAGGGTGCCTAGTCTCTTGGGGATCCAAGAAGCAACACTCTGTGGCTCTTTCTACTGCTGAAGCTGAGTATGTGGCAGCAGGGAGCTGTGGCACACAGGTTATATGGATAAAACACCAGCTTCTGGATTACTCAGTTGAGCTAGGTTGCACTTCCATCTTTTATGATAATACTAGTGCAATAAATATTGCAAAGAATCCTGTACTTCATTCTCGAACTAAACACATCGAAATCAGGCATCATTTTATTCGAGATGAAGTAGCTAGGAAGACCTTTGAGTTGATCCATGTTGGCACTAACTCACAAATTGCAGATATTTTCACTAAGCCACTGGATACTGAAAAATTTAGCACTTTGTGCAGAGAATTAGTTATTTACAAGATTTCATGATTGAATAATTGATCTCTGAATAATCTATCATGTGCTCTTATGCTTATCTATGCTCATTATATGTTGCTGAAAATAACCTCATTATGAGTGTTTGCTGATTCACTCGTATTGATTGATATCACTTTGTTTTCTTTGAGGTGTTTTGAGGTATGTCTTGGTTAAGTCTGAGTTGGAGTCAAGGTCTCAGGGGGAGCTAGATTAATAATAGGTGTCTTGCTCTTTTGGCCAAATCTGAACATACTTTGAACGGACTTTTGTTGACCTTATAAGAGAATCAGTTTGAGTAGGTGTATAAAAGAAATTTTTGGATGTTTTATCCGTTAAGACTGTTCATCTAATTTCTTGTTGGAATTTCAGCTGTTAGTCCCACTGAGATCAAAATCTGAATTCAAGACTATCTTCCTACACTGTAACTAACTTCTGATCTAGCCAGTACAGCATACCTACTTAGTCTAGTTAAGTCCGAAATGAGGTATATAGTGTTTTTTTTTGTCTGAAAAACTTTGGAGCTGGTGTATTGTTGTCAAACTGAATCAAGACTAATTTACAAGGTTTCAAGTGCAGTTTAATGAAAACACTCATGAAAGAAGTTTTAACAACCTTGTTAACTGTTTATTGAGAAACTGGGACTTTCATCAATGAAGTGAAAGAATCCCATGTCATGAGATGGCAGTATAAATCAGACTTAATTAGCTGTCTTGATTATACAGAGCTATGGTACATAACTAGTTAGTAACTCGGGTGTCTGGCCTCTGGTAAAGGTGTCACATTAATGTCAACACCAGTTAGAATACTATCTCTGTCCTCTTGTCAGAAGGGGTAATGTGGTCTTGCCACCTAGTAACTAGGGATTCCTGCCTCTAAACAAGGTGTCTCCCTAATGTCAAAGGTGTACTTGACAGATTTACCTTTGATCTTGACCATCTTTGATAAATTTTCTCCCTCTTGGCATCAAGATCCTGTTCACTTGGCATTTAGGTCTTGGTTTGTTTGTTTTCAATACCACAGGTCTTTGTTTTCCTGACTTCCTTCCTTTATACTCTCTGAGTAAAGACTTACTCTGACCAAACTGGTATCTTGTACCTTACTTGCTTAGAATCTGGTTCTATGTATGGAGCGGATCTTCATTCACCATTTTGCACACAGTCTGACTAACTGATCCTCAAAATCCTCACATAAAATTAATGGCTTTCTTAATTGCCTAAACATCTCAATAACTTTCCTTTATCAGCCATACTCTCTATTATTTTCTCTCCACTGTCAGCAAGTTTCTTTTCGTGATATCTTCAGACCTGCCCCTAGTTTTGATGATGTCAAAGGGGGAGAGTGTCTTGCTTGTGTTTTGCTGAGGGGGAGCGAAAGATAAGTGCCCTGAGTTATCTAGTCAGAGGAAGGTAGTTGTTGTGTTCAGGGGGAGCTCTTGGGAGTCATCAGAGGAGGCGAGTGTGTTGTGTGTCTACTTTGCTTATCAGTGTCTTGCTTGTGTTTTGTTGAGGGGGAGCGAAAGATAAGTGCCCTGAGTTATCTAGTCAGAGGAAGGCAGTTGTTGTGTTCAGGGGGAGCTCTTGGGAGTCGTCAGAGGAGGTGAGTGTGTTGTGTGTCTGCTTTGCTTATCCTCACAGCTTATCTTCACTTAATCTCATTGCACTTCATCTCTGTTATTTAATATAGTGTTGCCATCATCAAAAAGAGAGAGATTGTTGGATTTTTGTGTCTTTCCTAGTGTTTTGATGATGAGCATCACTATGTTAAATATTGTCATTTTAATCAGATATCTTGCGAAATGTTATGCATTCGAACTTTCCATGATTAAAAGGAAAAACTACTATGAGATAATACCTTGCATGTCCGTACTGTCCCTTTCATACTTCGTGTTGTTTGTGTTCACTACACTTCGTGTTGTCCTTTTGTACGTCGTGTTGTTCCAACTATGTTTGTTGGTTGTCTTCGTGTCGTTCTTTGTTCCATAGCGTGCTGAACACTGCAGCACCTCGTGCTGCTTTCTGTGCCACCTCGTGTCGCTCCATCTGTGTCACCCCTATGTCTTCGTGTCTTGTTCTGGCCAAGTCTATATAGCCTCATCTTTACTTTCGTTCCAAACCAAAGTCTACACATTCGATTCCTTGGGCAAAGTCTATACATCGTGGCCTTGAACTCTCAGTCTGTACACTCTTTATTTCAAAGTCTGTACATTATTGCCTTGAAGACCGTTCTAAGTCTATACATCCAGTTGAATACAAAGTCTACACATCGCCTGACATCATATGAAGGCTGTACGATTGGTAGTGTCTTTCTTGCTTTGTGACCACACTTCGTGTCGGTTTCTGTGTTCGTCTTCGAGTTGGTTTCAGTCCGTGTTGTTTCGTGTCGTCCTCGTCTTCGAGTCGTTCGTAAGTTCGAGTAATTTTGTATTCGAGTCGTTTTGTTTATGTCTTCGTGTTGTTTCTATGTTTGTGTCTTCATTTGCTTGTGTCTTCATGTTATTTTTGTGTTTGAGTCTTCATGTTATTTCTGTGTTTGTGTCTTAGTGTTACTTTTATGTCTTCGTGTTGCTTCTTTCTATCTTCGTCCAGGTTTCCTCAGATCACGTGTTTTACTACCGTTTTACTCCGTGTTATTTCCTTTTTACCTCGTGCTATTTTTCATCTGACCTCGTGTCATTCTCTCTTTATTTCGTGCTGTAGTATCTTGTGTATCTCGTGTCATTCTCTCTTTATTTCATGCTGTAGTTATCTTGTGTATCTCGTGTCATTCTTAGTATACTGCATCTCGTATTGCTATCACATACCTCATGCAGTTTTAGTTTTTGTAGCCCTGAGTTTTAATGTTCTTAATTTCTTTGCAGGAGAAAATGAAAAACAAAAAGAAGAAGGTGGTCCGAGGAAGAACATTCACCGGTGTCTGGGCTGCACGTGATCCGATACTAAAGGAACCAATGCTATAAGGGCACGTGGCAAGAAGGTTCTGGATCGAGCGTGGGAAGTACACGCCTTGCATGCACCCTCCTGATGGCTTATAATAGCACTGCCTCATCATCTACGAAAAGCGAGGCGCTCCGAGGTTACAGTAAAGAAATTTGAGTGAGAGCAGAAGAGAAAGAGCCTCCCTGAGAAACTATAGTGTTCCAGTTGAGAGAGAAGAGAGAGCAGAAGAGTGATCAGAAGATGGGTATTGACTTACGGATCAAATCCGAAGTCTGCTACTCAGTTTGAGCTACATTGTTTCCAGTTTCTGAGTTTTGGATTCCTTCTTTCTTGTTTTCATTTTTATCTGTTTTTCTTTCTTGATTGAAAGTTCTCTGTGTTACCTCCTAGTGTTCAGGGGAAGAGAGAGACGTGTTCTCTCTGGTTTACTTGCAACAGAGGTTGCAGTATTGTTCCCTCTCGTAGAAGAGGTGTTCCCTCTGGGATTCAGAGGAAGAGAGACCTTGGTCTCTGGTTCTAGTGACTGCAGATCACTAGTGTTCCCTCTGGTTTGAGGAAGAGGAAATTATTTCCTGGTTTCTCGGGACTTGGCGTCCTTAGGGTTCCCTCCTGGTGTGGAGGAAGAGGGGAGGGTGTTCCCCTGGTGAAGCTGTGAATCAGCCGTTGTCGTAGACTGAGTCTGCTTTGCTAGCAGGTGCTAGTGGAAGCCTCACTTCGATTTGAAGTGAGGGGTGGACGTAGGCAGATTGGAGGTCTGACCGAACCACCTTAAAAACCTCTGAGTACTCGTGTGATTGTCTGTGGTGTTTTTGTGGTGTGCCTTCTATCCACTCGAGCTATTGTCCGCACTGCGGTTTTTGTTGGTTCAACTCCGAGATTGCTTGTTTTCAGTGAATCATTCTTCAGTAATTTTTAATCGGTTGAAAACAGTGATCTATTCATCCCCTCCCCTTCTAGATCACTTTATTTTTCTCGTATCACCCTAGTTTATTTTTGTTTCACCACCGTGTCAGCTAGGGTCTCTCGTCTCACCACGAATGTGATGACTAACTCTGGGGAACTTCCATGGTACAACAAGGCCAGTGAACGAAGAGGAGATTCTTCGATGTCGGGGACTTACGGAGGTCCTAGTGGAGGAGATTCTAGTCCGTTGAGAGGAATTCTCAAACAGAGAGTCCTTCCTTCACCGGGAAAGGGTGATCCTTAGAAAAAATGAAAAAGGATATAAAAGTGGGATGGATGTATGCAATGGAATGCTGACAGAGATATAGAGTAAGAAAACAATAGAAATAACAAACATATAATAAACACCCAACCAATCACAACTGACAATGCTGCCGTGACCACAACGGGGGCGCGCGAGGGCGCCAGGGTGGAGATGCACGGACGGTGCCGAACTTCCAAGGGTAGCCAAAAGGAAGCAGTAGATGTCCCACCATGATCGCCAATCTGTGAGAGATGTCACGCGATTCGAGGAGCGAAGATGGAGAGAGCGGAGCGCGCGGGCTCCTCTTTTGCTTTTATCCTGGTGCTTTAAGCTGCAACACAAAGAGATCAAGAGAGAAGAGAGAAGGGGCCACCACAGGAGATTGCTCCGGCGGGGCGAGCGGGACAGATATAATGCAAAAATCAAATAACGGAAATTGAAACGGCCATTGCGGGAAGCAACTCGCCGCGGCCTCCAGAATATAACAGTTGGAAGAATAACACGTAATATAATGGCGGGAATTTAAACGGCCATTGCGGGAGATGTCCCTCCGCGGCCTCGAGAATATAACAGATATAAGAGACAGATATGAAGAATAACACGTAATATAATGACAGAAATTTAAACGGCCATTGCGGGAGATGACCATCCGTGGCCTCGAGAATATAACAGATATAAGAGACAGATACGAGAGTGATGCAGATTATGAAGAACAAAATTTAAACGGCCATTGCGGGAAGTAACTCGCCGCGGCCTCGAGAATATGGCAATTATAAAAGACAAATGTGAGAAAGAGGCAGAATATGAATGACAAAAATTAAACGGCCATGGCGGGAAGTAACTCTCCACGGCCTCGAGAATATAAGGTGATCGCCAGGGGTCGAGGACCCCAAAATAGAAATGGATCGCGCCTACCTCAAGAGCGGGAGACGGTGGGTTGCTTCTTCCTCTCCTACCGACCGGCCGACGGAGAGGGCTTTCCTCGGTTACCCTTGCAAAATAATAGACAATAAACGAATGGAATTAGAAAACGGCAGTGTAGTAACAATTCCTTGCAATAAAAGTAATGAGATCGTGACCTCACACACACCTGGTTGTTGTGGTTTTAAACCCCTCTCGGACTCGAGTAGGAGGAAAATGCGATGACGAATGCAAGAAGTATGCAAGAGGCGACGCCCTTATGAAGGGAGATAGAGGATGCGGTATGATGAA
Source organism: Amorphophallus konjac (assembly GCA_022559845.1). NCBI lineage: Eukaryota > Viridiplantae > Streptophyta > Magnoliopsida > Alismatales > Araceae > Amorphophallus > Amorphophallus konjac. The sequence continues at coordinate 104,088,676 of CM040123.1, forward strand.
TGTAAAAAACTATAGAGAAAAAGGGGAATAAATGGCTTATTGGATGAGCCGATGGTGAGATCCGGCGGAGCTTCGGTAGCGTGGGGATGACGTGGAAGCGCGGTGGATGAAGACAGCCTTCCTCTCGCGAGCCTGGACACCCGAGAAGCCGGCAGAACCTCCTCCTACAAAAGGACCCCACGGGTTAGAAAAATGACTCCGACAGCCTCTGGGCTCCGGCAGCCTATCGGATCGCTTCTCAGCTTCTTCAGAACTGAGGGGGTGGGCCTCTATTTATAGGGCTCCAGAGGGTGGAGGCGTCCAGGACCCTGGACACCTCCATCAGGGCCAAAGTAATATTTTATTCTATTTTTATTCATTTTTTTCTAATATTTTCGTGGAGGCGTCCAGGGTCCCGGACTCCTCAATAAGGTCCACCGAACTCCACCGAAAGCCGCACACGGTTTGGCACAACGCGTGGTTTTGTGAGCGGTGCCTCGTGATTCGTAAATGGGCGCGTCCAGTTGTCTGGACGTTTCCATAATTGGCTTTTTTCACACACGACAAACTGTCGGTCGGTGGACGGGGCCCAATGGGCAAGTTGATGGTGGCGTCCAGAGTCCTGGACGCCTCCAAAAAATATATTTTTTATTTTTGTTTTGTTTTTATGCCAAAGCTGGCATTTTTTTATTTTTTATATCTATTTTCATGGAGGCGTCCAGGGGCCTGGACGCCTCCATTAATATATCATTTTTTTATGTATTTTTGGTCTTAAGAAATAAATTAAAGTAATGGAGGCGTCCAGGAGACTGGACGCCTCCATTAAGACCCCCCCGGGTCCGCTGAAAAGGCGTCGGCAGCTCCCCGACAGGCACCCTTCCTGGTTCCGGATTTTTTTGGCGTGTCTGAATGGTGTTGATGCCGTCCGAATGCTGCAACGAGACGATTCCGGATGCTGAAAAGGGCGGAAGAAGACTCAAGTAAAGGAAGCACTCGAGCGATTCAAAATGCGTAAGCCGTCGCGAGACGTCGTATAGTAATATGAGACTTTCTCAGGAGACATCAGGAATGGCGTGTCTACACAGTGGAACTCTGGAAAGTGGCGATCATAGTCGGGCCGCTACCAGATGGTGGCGGCCTCCAGAGGGCGCCTATCTTGTCTAAAATGCAGAAAAAAATGTCGATAAAGTTGAGTGCTTTCTAGACAAATGGGCTTTGACGGTACAACCAGCTCGGCGTCCTAGTGAGTATCCCAGGCTCGCGGAGACTTACGGAGATCTTGAAACATGATCCCTGTCACGCCCCAAGCCTTTATTACAGTGGAAGACTCGCTCGGGAAACGTGGACTGCCGGCGTGGTAAGCCTCTTGCAAGAAAGTATAATCAGAGCGCAAGACAATCACACGCATAAATGCAATTGCACAATATTTACTCAAACTTAAACATTTCCTTCATCAATGATCAAAATATTCAAATATAATAACTTTCAACTTCCCCAAATCTATCAGATTTAAGAAATAGGAAAATTACAAAGATTCGATCTAAACAATATAGACTTTCCTAAGTCTTCACTCTCATCTTGACAACACTTTCATTCCTTCTCGGACCCGCTACTTGTATAACCCGAATCCGAATTTGAATCACTTTCATTTCCTGAAAAAGATTGGAAATAGGTAATGAGCACACTTGCCCAGTAGGTATCTTCGCATCAACATGATTAGCACTATTAAAGTAATTAGTATTTTAGCTCTAAAGAATTTAGGTAAAATCATGTGAAATTCGATCAATCATGCGAGTAACCAAAGTAACAAAACGATCATGTAAGATAGAATGAGAGCAAGAATGAACTAGCAAGAACGTAACAAGAACATGATATTGGCCTTTCGTAAATTTTAATGTATCGAGAATGTACTAGCAAGCCACATAATCATCACTCTAGTATCTTTTACTTATGAGCAAGTACTTCGTGAATTTTTGTGGAATATCAAGCAAGAAAGTCATGTGCAAGAGTGTCATGTCGTGCCGTGGATTTTCACTTATTTATAAAGAAAGTACTCCCAGCATAATACAACGCCAGTAGCATCATACCCCATGGTTTATAATAGTATGTTTCCGACAATCAGCCGAGGGAACTAGCATAGAGCCCTTGAACACAATCAGTGCTCGATCACATCTTCAAGTATAAATCAAGCTACTTCCACGCATGTAACAATAAAGTATGGCCAAGAATGTAATAAGTTCAATAAGCTCATGATAATAATAATCAATGAATGAACGCTTCAATTTAGAATATGTAAGATCAAGAATGACTTATACTATGTTATGCTCATGGAAATAAATCGGCAGCATAACGATACATTTCTTACTTTCCATAAATTAAATTAGGTATCTTGAATCAATTTGGTAAGTCCTAGACCATTATCAATCTATCTAGAACCTTGGAATATCAACTCGTGGGTCAAACCTTGGGTTAACAAAATATAGAACTGTGACGGTCTTGTACTGGGCCGTTACATAACGTGACGCTCCAGTATTGGGCCGTTACAATGGTCTAAATCCAGAACAGTAGAATTAGACTCAGTGAAATGTGACGGTCTTATATTGGGCCGTTATATGGGTCTGACGGTCCAATATAGATCCGTTACATTGCTAGAACCAGAAAACATCAATAATGCTTTCTAATCAATTGGGTTTTATTGGTACAACTAACTCGGCGTCCTAGTGAGAATCTCAGGGTCGCGGAGAATTACGGAGGCCTTGAAATAAGAATTCCTAGTCCATTGGAAGGAATATCCAATAGAGAGGTACTCATGTCCAAGAATAATGTTCCTATAGTGCAAAGTATGAACTAATGGACAACATACCGGAATATGTGCCATGTACTTAAAGAAAAATGGCTCTATTGATAGAGAGAGAATGTGTAGTAATGTGAAACCAAGATAAAACTCCGTCAATATAACATTGGAAAAATCATTATTTAAATGCAAAACTATAAAATTAGTCAATAAAATTCACATATGCTTTAAAATAACTCAAGATCATGCGATTCCTATTATGAATCAGTAGATAAACTTAAAGTCATTCTAACAGGTCAAAACTTAGATAACTAGGCATATTTATAAGTTAATGTGACTGTTCTTCAATTCTGTCTCGAATTGCCTAAACAAAGCATTCTGACAGTCTAGTCTAAGCGTGTTACACTGATGTAACAGTTTATCGTGGGACCGTCAGAGTTATATAACGCTCCAGTTATGGTGCGTCAGAGTCCATAGAGAGCTTTGAATATAACAGAGGGTGTGACGGCTTATCGTAAGACCGTTACAGTGTTGTGACAGCCCTACCTTAATCCGTTAGAGCTTCTGTTGACAACAATAGATAAAAAATCTAAGGTTTCAACTTACATCATGTCTGGAAATCATGTATAAACTTCCACATGATAAAATGAAGGCTAAACTAATAGCATGCATGGGTTTTCTGTGAATTTGACAAGAAAGTTCGTTTTAACTTAGTTAGGGCTAAGAATACACATGTATGCATGACTCTACTAAAACATGAAATCCATGATGTATAGTGCATGAAATCAAGTCAAATCAGAGGGCTTTTATCCCTAACAAGAAATCAAGTCAAATCTTAGGGCTAAGAAAGATGCATGTATGCTACGCTAGATGCATAGATACTATTAAAACATGAAATTGTTTCGTATACAATGCATGAAATCAAGTGCAACAAGAGGGCTTTTAATCCTAGAATGATGTTTTAGCGGTTCATGAGATGACCTACCTCTGTCCTGGGTCTTTGACATCGAATTTAAGCCTGGAAGTTAACCCTAGTTTTTTGCACTTCTTGTGCTAAAATAGCAACTTCACGACCTAATATCTCTTGATCCTCCTGACCTAATTACGTGAAATTTGGAGGGTAAGAAGAAGATACAAAGGAGAACAAAAAGTTCTAAAGACACAACTTCTAAATAGCTCATTTTGGGTCCCTAATTTCTAGGATTAAAAGCCCTCTTGTTGCACTTGATTTCATGCATTTAGGGCTAAAATGTCATTCTAGGATTAAAACCCCTCTTGTTGCACTTGATTTCATGCATTGTATACGGAGAATTTCATGTTTTAATAGTATCTATGCATCTAGCATAGCGTACATGCATCTAGCATAGCGTACATGCATCTTTCTTAGCCCTAAATGAACTAAATTAGTTCTCTTGTCATAATACATGAATCCTATGCATATTGTTGGCCTATTCTTCGTTCTATCATGGTGCAAGTTTTATATATGTTGATTTTTAGGCATGATGTGTCTTGGAATAGCATTTAATTCAATTGTTTAATTTCTATCAAGCCAAACGGCCTAAAAATGGACTGCCAGCATTGGTTAGCGGTACTACGATAAATCGCTTATCAAGGATTAGCGGCCAAAATATAGACCATTAGAGATTCTTGCGATTTCACTATTATAGAACCACAAAGCGGACGTATGATAGACCGCTAAACATTGGTAAACGGTTCTATATTAGACCTCTAACGTTCTAAATTCTGTCATTTAAATATGCCTAGTCAATTATGTTCCAAGCCTATTTTAAGTATTGTTTCTTACTATGGGTTTTATTACTGTCACAACAATGGATTTGATGTTCTTTATTGTACTTGAGATTATTTTTAAATATAAGTTAATTTATGCCAAAATCATATATTTTTGTAATTAAATACATGTTTCTAAAGTTAGATGATTCATGGTTTACCTTGATCACTGTTTTAATGATTTCTTTTATCATCTATAGAGTCAATTTCATAAGAACATGGCATATATCCCGGTATATGACCATTAGTTACACCTATGCACATTAGGCACACAATCTTGGACTTGATAACCTCTCCTTTGGATATTAGAAAATCTTGTTTCAAGGCCTCCGTAATTCTCCACGAGCCTGAGATTCCCACTAGGACGCCGAATTGGTTGTACCATTAAAAGCCCATTGTCTAGGAAGCACTTATACCAGTGTTTTATATTTCTGGAACTTAGCAGCCTTCTTGTTGACCGATAGAGCCTGCTAGCAGACCTTCACTAGATCGCTAACAGATCCTAGACGGTTCTTTCATTGATCGCTAAATATTCCAGATAATCTTTTTTAAAATACCAAATAGTTTTGTCCTTAACGGTCCAACACTAGACCACTTTATTCATGAAATGGCCCAATAAATGACCGCTATTTTTTCCTGAGTACAGTTAACCCGAGGATTGACTCAAGGGTTAATATTCCTATGATCCTAGATAGTCTAATCGATTATCTAGAACCTGTCACATTATTTCAAACATACCTAAGTAAATTGAGAAAGTTAAGAAAGTACCGTTATGCTGCCGATTTATTTCCATGGCATAACCTAGTTATCAATATGTTTATTGAACTCTTATTCTCAATAGAAGCATTCTTATTTTTGGTTACTTTATCATGGAACTTTCATTGAAATTGTACACTCTTGGCCAAATTTTATTGTTATATACGTGGAAGTAGCTTGATTTATACTTGAAGATGCAGTTCGAGCATTGATTGTGTTCAAGGGCTCTATGCTAGTCCACTCGACTGATTGTCGGAAACATACTATATAAACCATGGGGTATGAGGCTATTGGCATCGTATTGTACTGGGAGTACTTTCTTTATAAATAAGTTTAAATCCACGGGACTTGAATATAGATCTACATGAATTCACGAAGTACTTGTTACTAAGTAAAGGGTACATTCTTGCTAGTTACATGACTTGCTAGTACATTCTTGTTTCATGAAAGGCCATTGTTACATTCTTGCTGGATTATACTTGATCAATTCATATTCTCATATCTCAAGCTTGATTATATCTTGTTACTTTACCTTTAATCGCATGTTTGATCGTATTCGTATGATTTATCTTTTTCTTTAGAGCAAAAGATATTAATTACTTTAACATTGCCAATCATGTTGATGCGAAGATACCTACTGGGCAAGTGTGCTCATTACCTATTTTTCAATCTTTTCAAGAAGTACCAGTGGGTCAGATTTGGATTCAGGTCATTACAATGATGGGTCCGAGAGCGATTAAAGAGTGAAGACTTAGGAGGTCCAAAATGTCTAGATTGAGTCTGTGTAATTTTCTCTTATTGAGTCTAGCAAGTTTAGAGAAGTCAATGTCTCATGTACTTGAATTATGGTTGTCATTATTCATGAAAGTGAAGATTTGAGTTAATTATTACGTAATTGCTTTTGTGTGATTGTTCTCACGCTCTGATTATTCTTGCTTGCAAGAGACTTACCATGCCGGCTGTTCGCGTTTTCGATTGTTTCCGCTGCATAATCTCGGGACGTGATAGTTTATAGATGGAATGTAGTACCAAAGTTGAGTCGAGTCCCTAATGAATGTTGTAGACCCTTCCAGAATTCTGATGTGAAATGAGGATCTTGATCAGATATGATGGTGAAAGGGACACCATGTAACTTGACAATTTCCTTCATGTATAAAGCTGCTAATATATCCAAAGACCATCGACTTTTGATTGGTAGGAATGTGTAGATTTAGTCAATCGGTCTATCATCACCCAAATACCATAATGTCCACCTCTTGTCTTAGGTAAACCCATGATGAAATCCATCCCTATACTTTCCCGCTTCCACTCGAGAATTTCTAAGGGATGCAGCTTTCCAGCGGGTTTTTGATGTTCCGCCTTAACTTGCTGACAAGTGAGGCAGTGAGATACAAAATCTTCTATCTCTCTTTTCATATTGGGCGACCAGAAATTCCTTTTCAAATCTTGGTACATATTGATAGCACTATGGTGAATAGCATACCTTGATTTATGAGCTTCTTCCCTAATCAACTTCTTAGTGTCGGCATGATCCGGCATGCAGATTTGATCTTTGAATAATAGTCTTCCCTCGGTCGAAACAGAAAATTCTGGCCCTTGATCAATATTAGTTTTAATCTCCATCAACATTGGATCATTCTCTTGCAATTTAACTAGGTCCTCAATTAACGTGGGTTGCGACCTAATATTAGCAATCATACACCCTTCTTCTTCTTTATCAACATCTAGATTCAATTGAGCAAAATCCTTCATAAGATAAGTCATACCTTTCCTGAGGTTTGCTAGAGTTGCTAGTGGTCTTCTGCTGAGGGCATCTGCTATAGCATTTGCTTTGCCTGGGTGATATTATATAGACAAGTCGAAGTCTTTGAGATACTCCAACCATCTTCGTTGCCTCATATTTAACTCCTTTTGGGTGAAGAGATATTTCAGACTTTTGTGGTCCAAAAATATCATGAACTTCTCCCCATAAAGGTAATGTCACCAGATTTTTAAGACGAAGATAACAGTAGCCAGCTCCAGATCATGCACGGGATAGTTTTCTTTATGACGCTTCAACTGCCTCAAAGAATAGCAAATCACCTCACCATTTTGCATAAGAATGCATCCTAGCCCAATGCCAGATGCATCGGTATAGACTTCAAATGTCACGCCCTGAGCCTTTATGACAGCGGAAGACTCGCTCGGGGAACATGAACAGCCGGCATGGTAAGTCTTGCAAGCAAGAATGACCAGAGCGCAAGACAATCACACACATAAATGCAATTGCACATTATTTTAATCAAACTCCAACTTATTTCATTGATAATCAAATATTCAAATACAATAACTTTCAACTTCTTTCAAACTATCAGACTCAAGAAATAGGAAAATTACATAGACTCAATCTAAACAATATAGACTTTCTTAAGTCTTAACTCTCATCTTGACAACACTTTCATTCGCTCTCGGACCCGCTACTTGTATAGCCCGAATCCGAATTCAAATCACTTCCATCTCCTGAAAAGATCGAAAATTGATAATGAGCACACTTGCCCAGTAAGTATCTTCGCATCAACATGATTAGCACTATTTAAGTAATTAGTAGTTTAGCCCTAAAGAAATAAGGCAAAATCATGCGAATGTGATGAATCACACGGTTAAACCAAAGTAATAAGATGATCATGTAAGATAGAATGAGAGCAAGAATGAACTAGCAAGAATGTAACAAATATGATCAAGAATGTATCATGGCCTTTCATGAACAATAATGCACTTTCACTTTTCACTTTCATAACCATAAAGGTTACGCACGAGAACCTCAATCATGTAGCAATTCACTAAATTTTCACGAGTGCTCATGGATTTTACTTATTTATAAAGAAAGTACTCCTAGCGCAATGCGACGCTAGTAACATCATACCCCATGGCTTATAATAGTATGTTTCCGGCAATCCGCCGAGGGGACTAGCATAGAGCCCTTGGACACAATCAGTGCCCGAACTGCATCTTCACGTATAAATCAAGCTACATCCATGAGTGTAACAATAACGTATGGCCAAGAATGCAATAAGTTCAATCAATAAGTTTATGACAACACTTATCAAAGAACGAATACTTCAATTAAGAATATGATAGATCAAGAATGAATTAAGACAATGTTATGCTTATGGAAATAAATCGGCAACATAACGGTACCTTTCTTTAACTTCCAATCATTATATTAAGTTTCTTGATCAATATGATAAGTCCTACACAATTATCAAGCCATTTCGAAACTTTAGAATATCAACCCTTGGGTCAAACCTCTGGTTAACTCGCTCACGTATTGTGACGGTCAAGTACTGGGCCGTTACACTCATGTGACGCTCCTGTGTTGAGCCGTTACAATGGTCTGAATCCCAAAAGAAGAAAATAGACTCAATTCAATGTGACGGTCTTGTACTGGGCCGTTACGTTAACGTGACGGTCGAGCCTTGATCCATTAGAAAGACTGAATCCAGAAACAGTAATTAGACTCAGCTAAATGTGACGGTTGTATATTGGGCCGTTATATGGGCCTGACAGTCCAATATATATCCGTTACATTGCTAGAACTAGAAAATATCGATAGTGCTTTCTAATCAATTGGGTTTTAATAGTACAACCAACTCGGCATCCTAGTGGGAATCCCTGACTCGCAGAGAATTACGGAGGCCTTGAAACATAATTTCTTAGTCCATTGGAAGGAATATCCAATAGAGAGGTCCTCATGTCCAAGAATAATGTTCCTATAGTGCAAAAGTGTAAACTAATGGTCATATACCGGAATATATGATATGTACTTAAAGAAAATGACTCTATTGATATAGAGAGAATGTGTAGTAACATGAAACCAAGATAAAACTCCGTCAATACATCATTGAAAATCATGATTTAGGATACAAAGCTATAGAATTTTGACACATGAAATTAACATAACTTAAAATAACTTAAGATACCTTAATCATGCAATTTCTATTATGAATCAGTAAATAAACTGAAAGTCATGATAACAGGTCCAAACTTAGCTATCTAAGCTTATTTATAAGTAAACTTAACTGGTTACCATTCTAACTCGGGCTGGCAGAACACAGGGGTCTGACGGTCTAACAAGAGCGCGTCACAGTACCTGTGACAGGTTATCGAGGGGCCGTTACAGTAGTGTAACGCTCCTGTTATGGTGCGTCAGAGATAACCGAGGAATTAAAATGCAACAGAGGGTGTGACGGCTTATCGTAAGGCCGTTAAAGTGTTGTGATGGTCTAAGTATGATGCGTCAGAGTCCCTGCTAACAGCAATAGATAAAAAGATCCAAGGTTTAAACTTACATCATGTCTGGAAGTCATATATAAACTTCCACATGATAGAATGAAGGCTAAGCTACTAGTATGCATGGGTTTTCTGTGAATTTGACAAGAAAGTTCCTTTTAACTTAGTTAGGGTTAAGAATACTCATGTATGCATGACTCTACTAAAACATGAAATCCATGATCTATAGTGCATGAAATCAAACACAATCTGAGGGCTTTTATCCCTAACAAGATGTTTTTGCCAATCATGAGATGACCAACCTCTTAACTGAGCTTTAAACTTCTAATTTGAGTATGAAAACCGTGCCCTAGTTCTCCTTTTCTAGTGATTTTCTAGCAATTTCCCACTGCTTTAACTCCACGACCTCTTGTCCTAAAGATATGAAATTTTGAGGGTAAGAAGATGAAACTAAGGTGATCAAAAGGTTCTAAAGGATTGAGCTCTAATTATCTCGTTTAGATGTCCTAATCTCTTGATCTTCAGGGTCTTGCGTTCAGTTTCTTGGGTTATTATGGTCGAACCAGCAACTTTGGAAGCTTTAATCTCTTTGGTTGCTTGATCTCCTAACATGAAATTTGGAGAACTATTAGTCTAAAGTATACTAAATGAAATCTTCTAAAGAACTTACCCGAAATTATGACTCATTACCTTGTTTCTTCACGAGCTAAAAGTAAGGGTTGCTCAGCTCAGAACTAGGTCCTATTTATAGGGTTTTGGCTAGGGTTTGAAGATTAGATTGATTCTAGAGTCCTTAATTTGCCAGAACCTAATCCCTAAGAGTCCTTAGTAACCTTACAAGCTCTCCCAATTAGGTCTCTTGTAGATAGGATCCCAAAGTTCCAATCTTTCTACTCGCTCTTCCATTCACGGAACTATCATGGTGTAACGCATCACTCTAGGTTCGTTACGTGGCTGTGACGATCGCACGATAGACTGCTACATCCAACGTGCACAGAGTTCAACATAAATCAAACTCTTTTGTTAATTATCCATAAATATGATATTTATTCTTAAATTACGTAAATAGGCTAAATAACCTTCTAGAATATGGGCCAAACTTATTGGGCTTGGTCCTTTAACATTTTGGATTTTAATTATCAAAGCTAGATTAATTACTTAACATAAATTAGGCCTTATAATGACTTATTTAATCCATTATTTATTTATTAATCTATTTTGGGTCTTTAAATTTCCCAAAAAATAATTAAATATACCAAAAATAATTTATAAAAATTCTGGGGTCTTACACCCTCCCCCACTTAAGAAAATTTGGTCCCCAAAACCAATATATGAGTTTTTATGGGGAGTATACGTATTTTAATGTATTAAGAATTAACGTAAGACGAATGGGTTAAGAGAGTACCTTTTATCATCTCACCTCCCTCGTCTAGAATGGCATTTAATCGACCTCACTTCCTGCGTCCGTTGTTATCCCTTGAAGATTGTTCATTGATGAGAGGACACATGAGCAAGCGATGTTCCCGGCTTCCACATTTGAGACAAGCGCTGAGACGCTTCCAACATTCTTCTACCGAGTGTCCAAACTTTTCACAAAATGAGCAAGGTGCCACGGCTTGCTCCTTCTCTTCTTTAACTTTCTCGTTCTTTCCATTTCCATTTCCATTTCTTTTTCCATTACCGTTCCCATTACGGGACCTCTTAATGTGACGATTTTCACCATCATCCACTTCTTGTTCTTCTTGCCTATCATATTTTTGGCTTGACCTTTCTCCTCGAAGCCTTTCCACCTTCTCCATGGTTCTTTCACATAGGTGCGCTCTTTGAACCATCTCAGTATAGATGCGGATATTCTGGGTTCTAAGTTGTTGGATAAATCTGGTCCTTAAACCATCCATAAATCGGTTGGCTTTCAATAAATCCGTGCTTACCAAGTGAGGAGCATAAGGTGCTAGTCGAGAGAATTGTAATTCATATTCTGCCACGGACATCGCGCCTTATTTTAAGGAGGTAAATTCCATAGCCTTCCTCTCTTTTACATGCTCAGAGAAGTACTTGGCTCAAAAAAGTGTAAGAAAACCCTCCTATGTATGATGTGCATCTGCAGGTGGCGTCGGAATGGATTTCCACCATGTACTAGCATCCTTGTTGAGTTGGAATGTGGCAAGTCGAACTTTCTCTTGGTCGGCGCATTGCATGACATTGAATATTCAATTCATTCTGTCGATCCAATTTTCCACTTCATCTGGGTTAGAAGATCTAGAGAATCATGGGGGATTTAAACTTTGAAAATTGCTATGTAAGTTCCCCGCGCCAGCCCTTCCACCGGCTTGGGCCACTGTATGTAGGGCTTGAGTAAGTCCCGCAACAGTGTGTTGCATCTCGTCCCAGTTTATACGATGAGCCATTGAGAATCAAGGTACTTGAGAATCATAAATATTTTAGTTATTTAGAGTAGGGAAGATTTATCCTAAGATAATTTCTATATAACTATCTCATCCCGGGTTCTACATAATTCTCACATAGGTGAAGAAATTTCTTCTTTAGTTCAAAGGTATGGGTCCTTAAACCATGGACTTATCCTAGGACATAACTCCTTTCCCTAAGTCCTGAGACTTAGGCTCTGATACCAACTTAACTGTCACGCCCTGAGCCTTTATGACAGCGGAAGACTCGCTCGGGGAACATGAACAGCCGACATGGTAAGCCTTGCAAGCAAGAATGACCAGAGCGCAAGATAATCACACACATAAATGCAATTGCACATTATTTTAATCAAACGCCAACTTATTTCATTGATAATCAAATATTCAAATACAATAACTTTCAACTTCTTTCAACCTATCAGACTCAAGAAATAGGAAAATTACATAGACTCAACTAAACAATATAGACTTTCCTAAGTCTTTACTCTCATCTTGACAACACTTTCATTCGCTCTCGGACCCACTACTTGTATAGCCCGAATCCGAATCCGAATCACTTCCATCTCCTGAAAAGATTGGAAATAGGTAATGAGCACACTTGCCCAGTAGGTATCTTCGCATCAACATGATTAGCACTATTTAAGTAATTATCATTTTAGCTCTAAAGAAATAAGGTAAAATCATGCGAATGCGATCAATCACACAGTTAAACCAAAGTAACAAGATGATCATGTAAGATAGAATGAGAGCAAGAATGAACTAGAAAGAATGTAACAAGTATGATCAAGAATGTATCATGGCCTTTCATGAACAAGAAGGCACTCACTTTTCACTTTCATAACCATAAAGGTTACGCACGAGAACGTTAATCATGTAGCAATTCACTAAATTTTCACTAGTGCTCATGGATTTTACTTATTTTTAAAGAAAGTACTCTCAGCGCAATGCGACGCCAGTAGCATCATATCCCATGGTTTATAATAGTATGTTTCTAACAATCAGCCGAGGGGACTAGCATGGAGCCATTGGACACAATCAGCACCCGAACTGCATCTTCACGTATAAATCAAGCTACTTCTATGAGTGTAACAATACCGTATGACCAAGAATGTAATAAGTTCAATCAATAAGCTTATGACAACAATTATCAAAGAACGAATACTTCAATTAAAAATATGAGAGATCAAGAATGAATTAAGACAATGTTATGCTTATGGAAACAAATCGGTAGCATAACAGTGCATTTCTTTAACTTCCATTTATTATATTAAGTTTCTTGATCAATATTATTAAGCCATTTAGGAACTTTAGAATATCAACCCTTGGGTCAAATCTCAGGTTAACTAGCTCACGTATTGTGACGGTCAAGTACTGGGCCATTACACTCATGTGACGCTCCAGTGTTGGGCCGTTACAATGGTCTGAATCCCGAAAGAAGAAAATAGACTCAATTCAATGTGACGGTCTTATACTGGGCTGTTACGTTAACGTGACGGTCGAGCCTTGATCCGTTAGAAAGACTGAATCCAGAAACAGTAATTGGACTCAGCTAAATGTGACGGTTGTATATTGGGCCATTATGTGGGCCTGACGGTCCAATATAGATCCGTTACATTGCTAGAACTAGAAAAAATCGATAGTGCTTTCTAATCAATTAAGTTTTAATGGTACAACCAACTCGACGTCCTAGTGGAAATCCCAGACTCAGAGAATTACGGAGGCCTTAAAACAAGATTTCCTAGTCCATTGGAAGGAATATCCAATAGAGAGGTCCTCATGTCCAAGAATAATGTTCCTATAGTGCAAAAGTGCAAACTAATGGTCATATATCGGAATATATGCCATGTACTTAAAGAAAATGACTCTATTGATATAGAGAGAATGTGTAGTAACGTGAAACCAAGATAAAACTCCGTCAATACATCATTTAAAATCATGATTTAGGATACAAAGCTATAGAATTTTGACACATGAAATTAACATAACTTAAAATAACTTAAGATACCTTAATCATGCAATTTCTATTATGAATCAGTAAATAAACTTAAAGTCATGATAACAGGTCCAAACTTAGCTATCTAAGCTTATTTATAAGTAAACTTAACTGGTTACCATTCTGCCTCAGGCTGGCAGAACACAGGGGTCTGACGGTCTAACAAGATCGCGTCACAGTACCTGTGACGGTTTATCGAGGGACTGTTACAGTAGTGTAACGCTCCTGTTATGGTGCTTCAGAGACAACAGAGGAATTAAAATACAACAGAGGGTGTGACGGCTTATTGTAAGGCCGTTAAAGTGTTGTGACGGTCTAAGTATGAGGCGTCAGAGTCCCTGCTAACAGTAATAGATAAAAAGATCCAAGGTTTCAACTTACATCATGTCTGGAAATCATATATAAACTTCCACATGATAGAATGAAGGCTAAGTTACTAGTATGCATGGATTTTCCGTGAATTTGACAAGAAAGTTCCTTTTAACTTAGTTAGGGCTAAGAATACTCATGTATGCATGACTCTACTAAAACATGAAATCCATGATCTATAGTGCATGAAATCAAACACAATCAGAGGGCTTTTATCCCTAACAAGATGTTTTTGCCAATCATAAGATGACCTACCTCTTAACTGAATTTTAAACTTCTAATTTGAGTCTGACAACCGTGCCCTAGTTCTCCTTTTCCAATGATTTTCCAGCAATTTCCCGCTGCTCTAACTCCACGACCTCTTGACCTAAAGATATGAAACTTTGAGGGTAAGAAGATGAAACTAAGGTGATCAAAAGGTTCTATAGGATTGAGCCTTAATTACCTCGTTTAGACGTCCTAATCTCTTGATCTTCAGGGGTCTTGCGTTCAGTTTCCTAGGTTATTATGGTTGAACCAGCAACTTTGGAAGCTTCAATCTTCTTGGTTGCTTGATCTCCTAACATGAAATTTGGAGAACTATTAGTCTAAAGTATACTAAATAAAATCTTCTAAAGAACTTACCTGAAATTATGACTCATTACCTTATTTCTTCACGAGCCAAAAGTAAGGGTTGCTCAGTTCAGAAATAGGTCTTATTTATAGGGTTTTGGCTAGGGTTTGAAGATTAAATTGATTCTAGAGTCCTTAATTTGCCAGAACATAATCCTTAAGAGTCCTTAGTAACCTTGCAAGCTCTCTCAATTAGGTCTCTTGTAGATAGGATCCCAAAGTTTCAATCTTTCTACTCATTCTTCCATTCACGAAACTATCAGGGTGTAACACATCAGTCAGGTGCGTTACGTGGCTGTGGCAGTTGCACGATAGACCGCTACATCGAACGTGCACAGAGTTCAACATAAATCAAACTCTTTTCTAATTATCCATATTATTATCCATAAAAAGGGTATTTATCCTTAAAATACGTAAATAGGCTAAATAACCTTCTAGAATATAGGCCAAACTTATTGGGCTTGGTCCTTTAACCTTTTGGATTTTAATTATGAAAGCTAGATTAATTACTTAACATAAATTAGGCCTTATAATGACTTATTTAATCCATTATTAATTTATTAATCCATTTTGGGTCTTTAAAATTCCCAAAAAATAATTAAATATACCAAAAATAATTTATAAAAATTTTGCGGTCTTACATCAAAATCACCACCTTCGACAGGCAGCGCTAGTATAGGGGCAGTAGTGAGATGCTCCTTGAGAGTTAGGAAACTTGCTTCACAATCCTTCAACCATATAAAAGGGTTCTCCTTTCTTGTAAGTCTAGTCAAAGGGACGACGATCTTAGAGAAATCCTTGATGAATTACCTATAATAACCAACCAGACCCATAAAACTTCTAACTTCTGACACGGTCGTCGGTCCTCCAGTTCTTAACAACTTCTACTTTAGAAAGATCAACAACGATACCTTCCTTTGAAATAATATGGCCAAGGAAAGAGACCTCCTTTAGCCAGAACGCGTACTTGCTGAGCTTCGCGTAGAGTTGATGCTCTCTTAGTGTTTGCAAAGCTATTTTTAAATGTTCTTCATGTTCCTCCTTAGTCTTGGAATATATGAGAATGTCATCAATAAAAATGACCACAAATCGGTCGAGGTAGGGCCTGAAGACATTGTTCATAAGTTGCATAACTGTTGTTGGGGCATTAGTTAACCCGAACTGCATCACCACGAACTTGTAGTGCCCATATCTACTCTGGAAAGTAGTCTTGTATATGTCCTCATCTTTAATCTTGAGCTGATGGTATCTCGACCTAAGGTCTATCTTAGAGAAATATTTCACTCCAGATATTTGCTCAAAGAGCTCATCGATACATGGCAACAGATATTTATTTTTGATTGTGAGTTGATTTAGTCGGCGGCAATCGATACATAACCTGAGAGATCCGTCCTTCTTTCTGAAGAATAGGATTGTCACACCCCAAGGGGATGTGCTAGGTTGAATGAAGCCCTTGTCTAGTAATTCAAGAAGTTGCCTCTTCAATTCTGAGTTCCGTGGGAGACATCCTGTAGGGAGCTATTGTAACAAGTGTTGCTCTAGGAACGAGTTCGATGGAGAAATTTACTTCCCTTTCAGGCGGTAAATCGGGTAAATCAGATGGGAAGACATCGAGGAATTCATTCACAATGGGGATATCATCTAGATGATTTCCTTGGACTCGGTGATGATCACGGAAGCAATGAAAGTTTAATAACCTTGCGAGATGAGTTTACAAGCATGAAGAGAAAAAATAATAGTAGGGTGTTTTCTATATTTGATTCCAAGGAAAGAAAATCATGGAAGATCAGGTTTGTGGAAGGAAATTTTCCTATTGCAACGATTAATGTCGGTGTAATGATCAACGAGCCAATGCACCCTTAGAATAGCATCATAGCCTTCCATATAAGGGCATACGAGGTTTGCGGGAAGATTATGACCCTCTATTGTTACCTCACTATTTGGGTAGTGGGTAGTAAGTTTAGTTCCAGGACCTAAGGGTGTTGTGACAGCTAGGTCCGAAGGTAGAGGGACAGGTGAAAAAAATAAAGTTTTTGCAAAATCAGTAGATATAAAGGTGTGGGAAGCACCAATATCAAATAACACAAATGCAGGATGTGAATAGATTTGAATGGTACCTTCCATTAGCCCATCATCCTTGGGCGCTTCTTCATCTAGAATAGCATTAAGACGAGCCTGCCTCGTACGCCTGCCATTTGAGGTTTGTTCTTTCATGAGGGGGCAATCTGGAATGCGGTGCTCCCGACTTCCAAAACGTAAACACGCCCCTAGGCATTTCCAGCATTCCTCGGCCGAGTGGCCAAACTTCTCGCAAAATGAGCAAGCCGCCATTACTTGCTTATCTTATTATTTAGCTTTCTTGTTCTTGCCATTCCTGTTGCCATTATAGGATCACTTCCTCTTATCACGGCTCTTGTAGGGTTCCGCGATGTTGAACCTCTCTCCTTTCTTTCCTCGCCAATCGAACTTCCGGCTAGACTCTTCTTCCTTGCCTTTGAATTTTCTGACCTTCTCCAAGGTCCTTTAACATTAATAAGCCCATTGGACCATTTCTATATATGTACGGATATTTTGGGGTCCAAGTTGACTTATAAAGACGGGTCTTAGTCTGTCCATGAATTGGTTAGCTTTTAATAGGTCTGTGCTAACCAAGTAAGGAGCATATGGTGCCAGTCGAGAGAATTAAAGTTCATGTTCCGCCATGGACATCATGCCTTGGCAAAGTGCGGCGAATTCTACGGCCTTCCTTTTCTTGACATGCTCAGAGATGTACTTTGCACAGAATAGTTCAAGGAACTCCTGCCCAAGTAATCTGCCTATTTTGGAGAGGAGCCGATGTTGCTTTCCACCATGTGCGTGCATCTTTGTGAAGTTGGAAGGTGGCTAAAAGGACCTTCTCCCGGTCTGCACATTGCATAACATTAAAGTCTCAGTCCATCTCGTCCATCCAACTCTCTGCTTCATCGGGATTTGATGAGCCGGAGAACTTCAGAGGGTTCAAACTCCGGAAATTTTGATGTTGGTCACCCGCGCCTACCCTAGCGTCAGCTTGGGCCATGGTTTGTAAGGCCTGGGTAACACCCGCAATAGTTTGTTGCATTTCATCCCAGTTGACATGATGAATCATTATGAGAATGAGGTATCTGAGAAAGGGAACAATTTGTTAATTCCTACGGAATTAAGGGGAATTAATCTAGAGATAATTTCTAAATAACTATCTCATCCGAGCTCTACCAAATCTCTCATAGGTGGGAAATTTCTTTCCTTAGTTCATAGG
The DNA here is from genome assembly GCA_022559845.1 of Amorphophallus konjac. Taxonomy (NCBI): domain Eukaryota; kingdom Viridiplantae; phylum Streptophyta; class Magnoliopsida; order Alismatales; family Araceae; genus Amorphophallus; species Amorphophallus konjac. Next base: position 104,106,939 of record CM040123.1, read on the forward strand.
TGTGGGTCCTAAATCCTTGGACTTAGCCTATGACATGTCATTTTCCTAAGACTTACTTATGCCTAGGTTCTGATACCAACTTAATTGTCACGTCCCGGGATATAGATACAACGGAAGATGCTCAGGGAAAATGTGAACAGCCGGCAATACGCCTCAAACTAGGAATATAATCAGAGCACAAATCATTCACATATAAGATAAATGGACACAATTGTGATGTACTCAGAATTTCACTTTATTGAATAATAGTCAAAGTTTTACAATAGAGACTACGACTTCACTCCTTGATACACTTGACTCAATAAATATGAAAATTACATAATATGACTCAATAAAGTAAAAATTACATGATATGACTCCAAACTAACGTAAGGACTCATGACACTCTAAGTCTTCTCTCGGGCCTTTAATCATCACTCTCGGATCCATCATCAGAATACTCAGAATCTGATCCACTAGAGTTTCCTGGATAGATTGGAAAAGTAGGGTAATGAGCACACTTGCCTAGTAGGTATCTTCGTATCAACATGAAGGCAAGTTTAAATAATTAACATTTTAGCTCTAGGATGTAGGATAAATGAAATGCAATAAATCATTCGATAATAAGCCAAAGTAACATCGCAAGTATCAAGACATAAAAGATATTAGAGTTCTTGTAGAATGAGAGCAAGATCGAGAATGAATATAACATGAATGTAACTTGGCCTTTCATGAACGAGAATGTACTTTTCATAACCATAAAGACTATACACTAGAAAGTCATGTAACAAGAATGTACTAGCAAGAATGTAATTTCACAAGATTGTCTCATGATTTTTACCCATTTATAAAAAAAGTACTCCCGCAACAATGTGACGCCAGTGTTCATCATACCCTATGCTTTATAGTATGTTTTCAACTATCTGCTGAGGGGGCTAGCGTAGAGCCCTTGGACACTGTCTGTGCCCACTCTTGCATCTTTAAGTTATAAATCAAGCTACTTTCAAGAGATATAAATAAAGTTTCGGCCAATAATGTACAATTCAAATAATAGTTTTATGATAACAATATCAATGTAAGAACGTACCAAATATGAAATATGAGATCAAGGATGATTTAATGACAAGGTTATGCCACAGAATGAAATTGGCAGCATAACGGCACATTCTTTAAATTTTCATAATTCATTAATAACTTATTGAACAAGGTGTTAAGTTCTAGACAATCAATAAACCATCTAGGAATATAGGAAAATCAACTCGTGGCCAAACCTTGAGTTAAGAACACTGGAACAGAATATGATCTTGTCTAGGCTATTTTTTGATAATGCGGTCATTCTAGGACCGCTACTATGAAGTTGCGGTCAATTATGGACTATTTCTTGACAGAGTCGACACCAGAGAGAAAAGAAGGGTTGACACAGTGGACTCTAGAAAGTGGCAGTCATGGTGGGGCCGCTACCAGATGGTGGCGGTCTCCAGAGGGCGGCTATCTTATCTAGAATGCAGAAAAAAATGCCTGTAAACTTGAGTGCTTTCTAGACAAATGGGCTTTGAGGGTATAACCAGCTCAGCGTCCTAGTGGAAATCCTAGGCTCGCGAAGACTTACGAAGGCCTTGAAACATGATCCCCTAGTCCGACAGATGGAATATCTGACGGAGACATTCACAATTGCAAGAGAGTGTGCCTATCATGTGCAAAGTGTAACTAATGACATCATATTGAAATACGTGCCAAGTACTTAAGAAAGACTTAAAGATGAGAGTGAATTGTGTAGATAACATCGATCAAACCATTAATAAAATAAGTCCACAAAGCATGTGAATATAGTTTTAATACAAAATTATATGGTTTTGGCATGAAATTAGCATAAGCTTAAAGTAAGTTCTTAAAGCATATAAGTCATGAAACCTAGCATGATGGATGCATAATATAACAATTAACATGAATCCAGTGTCATAACTAGGAATAAGAACTAATTACCCTGCTTAACATATAATTAATATGGCTAATCTGCAATCTATTTGGAGTTAACAAAGTGCAGAAACTAGAAAGCAAATAGCGATCAGATAAGGACCGCATATTGATGGTAGCAGTCAGTCGCAAGGCCGCTATCTGATTATAGCGGTCTAAGGGAGACCGTTTCTCTTCTGCTGTGAGCAGGGACAGAAACTGAGGTATAGGCCTAATCTAGGGCAATATATGCATGGAAAACATGCTAGATAGAAGAATAAAACATGCCATAACTAAGTTAAATCATGGAGATGCATGAGTTACATGTATTAAGCCACAATTATCATCTTTTTGGTTAAGGGTACGTACATGGATATGATACTATGAAAACTATGTATGCGTAATCATAGAAAAACATGAAATTCTCCAAATAGAAAACATGAAAGCTAGAAAGTCAAGAGGGCTTTTAATCCTAATTTGATGTTTAAGCCGTTCATGAGATAACCTACCTCTGTAACAGGCTCTAGACTTCAAATTTTAGACTGGAAGAACTACCTAGTTTCTACACGTCCTGTTCCAAACCAGCAACTTCTCATCCCTTATTCTCCTTAGCCTCTTGACCTAAACCCATGATATTTGGAGGGAAGTAAGAAGACATAAAGGGGAACAAATAACCCTAAATGATCAACCTAAAAATACCTCGTTTAAGGTTCCTAAACTCCAAGTCTTTCCGGAACGGTTGTGTTTGTTCCTGTGTGCCCTACGTGGAACCTCCAACTTCCAGCCACTCTAACTCCTTATCCTCTCGTCCTAAATTCATGAAATTTAGAGGGTAATAAGAAGATATAAAGAGGAACAAATTATTATAAAGGATGAACTTAAGAATACCTCGATTAGGGCTTCCAAACTCCTGATCTTACTTCGACCGACACACTATTTTCTGCGCGCTCTATAGAGGAACAACAACTTCAGGGGCTTCTAGCTCTCCAACGGCTTGATCTCCTAGCATGAGATTTGGAGAGATGTTAGGCAACACTAAGGGGAATAAATTCTTCTAAAGAACGTACATCAAATTCTACCATCTTACCATCGAACCAGGCGAGCCAAAAGTAAGGTTTGCGCAGGTTGAACCTGGGAACTATTTATAGGGTTTGCTAGGACTTGAAGGATTAGCTCAAAACTTAGAGTCCTAATTTGGAGTAGGATCGATCCCTTAGAGTCCAAGACATGTTTACATGTCTACCCACTTCGATCCATGGGGATTAGGATGCCAAAGATCCAAATTTTCCACGCTTCTACAATTGTCGTAATCGAAAGGAGATAGCGGTCACGGCGGGACCGCCTTCAGCAAGTGGCGGTCTCTCGATAAACCGCCATCTGGTATTTATTCTGAAAAATTTGGATTTCTCTATTTATCTCTTATTATCCCTTTAATTAGCATACTTATCCAATTTAAGTCCATAAATAGCCCAAATTACGTTTCTAGAGTGTGGTCTGGGCCTAAAGTCATAGAATTGGGTTTATGGGCCTAATTTAAGTGGGCTTAACCCTTTGGTTAACATAGGGCCTTTAAATTAATTTAATCACCAAGTAATTCCTTAATAACCCATTTAATGCTAATAAATAATTTTTAATTATTAAAAATTGCTAGAAAATCCTAAAAAATTCCAGGGTGTTACATTCCAGCCGGGTAGAGGGTGAGGGCCTCACGTTCTATCCTTGCTTTCCTGCGAATCAAAGATAAAAGAAAGAAGAAAAACCCATTAGAACTGCATATGTAGCATCCATCCCATATGTATAAAGTAGCATGAAAGAAAGGAGGAGAACGCACCAGGGGAGGGTTTTTAACCCCTGTAGAAAGGTGCAAACGATAGGTGTGTATATTGTGAATGTATAAAGATGTAAAAGATAAATTAACACGCAACAAGGCTGCGGAAATAATGATGCAAAACGTGCGAAAGTTCAGATGTGCAGAAAAGTGTAAAAATTGTGATAAAACACAAAAAGGGAGGGCGAAGAAATAAGAGATGGAGCTATTGTGTTCCCTCTAGTTTTGATGGTGGCAAAACTATGACAAATTGATTTTGAATTGATTGTTACTGGCAACATTGTGCTGATTTGAGTCTCTCCTGAAGTCAAAATATATCTCTGCTCATAATCAAGTCGATGCATCTTCTAGTGTAAGGAACATCAGGTCGATGCATATTCATGGATATTGCTAGACAGGCTAATGCATCTACGCATCTTGGCCTACTAGGTTGATGCGGTTGTACAAGTCATGCTTTATCAAGTCGATGCACTTTGTAGTCAGGTCAATGCTGCTATGCAATAATGCGCCAACGATTGCTGTATAAGGTCGATGCGATAAAGGCTATCACGTACATAAGGTCGATGCACCTTGTGCATCTGCTTGGAAGTCAGGTCGATGTAGTAATGCCTAGTGTCCATGCTTTAAGCATTTTATTGTACCTCACCAGGACAGGTCAACACGTAAGGTCGATGCACCTTGTGCATCTGCTTGGAAGTCAAGTCGATGTAGTAATGCCTTGCGTCGATGCTTTAAGCATTTCATTGTACCTCACCAGGACAGGTCGACACGCCTCAGTGGCACGTCGATGTTGTAGTACATAAAGTGCGGGCTTGTTCATTGACAGGTCGATGCACTATGTTTGTGCATCATTGCAGATATAGTATTTCTGACTGAATAAGGTCTACCTATATGATATATAGGTCAATGCTTTATTACAATCTTGCCACATTCTTTTCTTCACGTTAGTGAGACAGGTTGATGCACTTTGTATGTGCATCGATATATATGCAGATCTTCACACATTCATTCACATGATTTAGCTTGTTTTCATGGTATGCTTACATATGCATTCTATGATCATTTACTTTGATATCTTGTTAGGTACATGCGGATGAAGTTAATGATGAATCTTCATATCTATTTTCATAGGAACATCAAAGTAGAATTACCAGAGTAACTTGGCAAATCGTTCAAACATCTAAACTACAAAGTTCAGAACCAAACTGAGCAAGTCGAATTCACTCAAGATCTCCTAAGTACAAAATACCCTTGCTATTGAGTAAGTTCGAAGGCAACCTATCAACTGGAGAAATACAAAAGTCACGTGGTTCGAAAGTGACCTTTATTGGCACGTGATCCAAGGATGGGAGCCAAACAGAATCTTCTGCCACGTGGAACAACCATTCCTTCTGCACCTGACATGTAGATCATTCGAACTGCATTTTTTTAGAAGAAATCTTTGGGCGGGAGCGTTCCTTCCACGCGCCCAATTGGAATCTTGTGGGGACCATAAGATTCATGTTCGCAAGGATAAATAGAGATCGAGTGTACAGGAAGACAAGGAGAGGAACTACGAGAAGGAGCTACAGAAGATTATAGAAAAAGCAAAGGAAAGACAAGAGAGGTAGAACACGAGAGAAGGAGACGGAACTTGCGACAACCACTGCTAGCCTGAGCGTGAGAGTTTCTGAAGCTGAGGAGAGTCTAAGAGTAGGAGTTCGGAGTGTAGAGAAGAGAGAGAGAGAACAGAGTATCGAAATAAGGAGAAGAAGTTTGAAGAGAAGAGAGAGTTTGAGAAGAAGTTATGTTAATCTCGACTTCTGGATCAGATCCAGAGTCGATTGCTCGAGATAGAGCTATATTTTACATTCTATCTTTGTTATTTCTTTCGTTTCTCTTAGTTTGTTCTTGAACGTTTTGTAAGCTGTGTAATCAGCGGTCCAAGCTGTGAGGCAGCACCGAGGAATTCTCCTCTAACAGGAAGCTGTAAAGATCAGCCACTTGTAAGCTGTGGTATCAACTGTTCTAAGTTGTGTGTTCAGCGGAAGCCTCACTCAGTTGAGTGAGGGGTGGATATAGATCTCAAGATTGAGATTGAACCACCTTAAAATTACTGTCTATTGTGTGTGATTGCTTGCCTTGTCTTGATCTATTCAAAAGTTTCTCTATCGTATATCTACCTATCGATCGACATCTCAGTGGTATATCAACGATCGTAGTCGGAAGGATAGGTTATACCTATCTGGAAAACTGCCTCTTGTGTGAGGATATTTGTGAATCAAACCTCCTCCTAGTACTTGATTGAAGTGTCAATTTGAATGCTCATCTATTGATCATTATATCATCTGGTAGTCTGTGTGGTTGACAGCATTTCTTCATTGGATATACTAGTTGTTTACTTCACTTTGAATTGATAGATTGTTTCACAGTAGATTTTTCATTCCGCATTTTTTTTACTGCTATAGAATCAAAAATTGGGACTGATCTATTTACCCCCCTTTAAATTAGTAGTTCATCTGTACTTATCACATGGTATCAGAGCCTAACTCTCCTTAAGGGCTTAACATCCCAGAGAGATCTGGTGAAATGGATGCTAGAGGACTTATAGCTGTAGGTCATTCCGTAAGTAAGCCTCCATTCTTCAATGGAACTGACTATGCCTACTGGAAGAATCGAATGCAGGTTTTCTTAAGAGCTAAAGACCATGAGATCTGGAAGGTGGTCAGCCGAGGTCCATTCAAGCTTCCCGAAGATGAAGATGTCTAGACTCAGGAGCAAATTCGAAGATCAACTCAGAATTGGAGTGAAATAAATGCTATGCAATGCGCTCTACATCCCACCGAGTTTTCCAGAGTGTCCTCCTGCTCCACAGCAAAGGAAATGTGGGAAAAATTGCAAGTAATCTATGAGGGAACATCTCAGGAAAGAGAAACAAAAGCAAATATGTTAGTATCTGAGTATGAGGCCTTTAAGATGAAATCTGATGAAACCATCTCTGAGATGTACGCTAGGTTGATGGTGCTTACTAACAGTTTGATGAGTTTAGGCAAGATCTATAGCGAGTATGAGCTGGTCAGAAAAATAAGGAAATAAAATGGGTTTAGGCAAGATCTATAGGCACAAAATGGGTTTTCAGAAATAAAACAGATGAATAAGGAAGAATTGTTAGAAATAAGGCTAGGCTAGTGGCACAAGGGTATAATCAGGAATTTGGCATAGATTTTGAAGAGTCTTTTGCTCCTGTAGCCAGGCTAGAAGCCATTAAAATACTTCTTGCAATTACATGTAGCCTAGGAATAAAACTTTAGTAGATGGATGTCAAATATGCATTTTCAAATGTTCTAATAAAAGAGGATGTTTATGTCAAACAACCTCCTGGTTTTGAGTGTATTGACTTCCCTGATCATGTGTACAAGCTTGATAAGGCACTGTATGGATTGAAGCAAGCTCCCAGGGCCTGGTACAACAGGTTGAGCTCATTCCTCACAGGTAAAGATTTTTCAAGAGATGAGGTTGATCAAACCCTATTTACTAAGGTAGATAACAAGGACATTCTTGTTGCTCATATTTATGTACATGACATAGTGTTTGGGTCAAATAAACCATCCATGTGTGAGGATTTAACTAATTTAATGACTGATGAATTTGAAATGAGTTTAATGGGAGAACTGAAGTTTTTTCTTGGACTGTATATCTGTCAAACTTCAGAAGGAAGCTTCATCACTCAAGCCAAGTATATCAAGGATCTGTTGAAGAAGTACAAGTTGGAAAACCTCAAGACAATCACTGCACCAATGGGTACATCGACTAGTCTTGATGCTGACTCAGAAGATAAACTGGTTGATTTCAAAACTTATCGAGGTATGATCGGATCCTTGCTTTATCTTACTGCATCTAGACCAGATATTCAATTTTCTGTGTGTTAATGTGCTAGATTTCAGGCTAGTCCTATGGAATCACACATGAGTGCAGTAAAAAGGATTTTTAGATATCTATCTAGCACCCTTGATTTAGGATTATGGTATCCTGGTAGGTGTGAGCTAGAACTGATAGCTTACACTGATGTAGATTATGCACGGTGTAAGATAGATAGAAAAAGCACTAGTGGGTATTGTCAATACCTAGGTGGGTGTCTAGTGTCTTGGGCATCTAAGAAGCAACGCACTGTTGCTCTTTCTACTACTGAAGCTAAGTATGTTGCAGTAGGAAACTGTGCAGCCCATGTACTCTGGATTAAACACCAACTTAGTGACTATCACATAAATCTTGGGTGCATTCCTATTTTATGTGATAACACCAGTGCTATTTTCTTAACTAAAAATCTTGTCCATCATTCCCGGACTAAGCACATAGAGATAAAACATCACTTTTTAAGAGATGAAGTAAGTAAGAATGAAATTGAATTAAACTTTGTAGAATCATAGAAATAGATTGCTGGTATATTTATTAAACCTCTTGGTAATGAAAGATTTAAATTCTTAAGAAGAGAACTTGATTTATGTAAATTTCAGCATGATAACCAATTGCTTGAGTTTTCTCGCATGGAATAAATGCCTACTATATTTCATATTGAAAATGTACATGTTTCATGCTGTTAGTACAAGTAGAATGTGGTTGTCATTGCATACATTGCATACATTGCATTGCATTCTGTTCATCTTGACCCTTAAGGTATATCAAAATGTATGATGGGAGAAGGGCAGATCTCTTCTGTCTGGAAACCCACGCAATGCGTAGAGGCCAGTCCACCGCCAGGTACCATGGGTCAAGGGTGTGTCAAGATCTTACATCTTGTTTTAGTCATGACAGTCTAAATTCATACGTAGGCTTTAAATGTTGTGAAAAGTAGTAGTGCATATAGATAGGGGGAGTTTGTGTCAAAAACATCTTGTGTACATCTTATGTTTTGCATATTGATAGGAGGTCAATGCTATTGCATCAAGGTAGATGTGAATTTTTTTTTATGTCAACACCAAGAGTCGACACCTTTTTGCATAAGTTCTGTCTATCACTTCCTGTGTCTTTGGTTCTGATTCTATCTTTTTTCAGTCAACCAAAATCTTCATTGTTCTTGATTTGAATAATCTCAGTTGGACCAATGTTCTTACCTTTTATATCTATCTTATCAAGTGGCACCTTGTCACTTGGCATCAGGGTTCTTGTCCACTAGAATGTCTTGCAAAATCTTGAACTGCTTTTAAATGAAACAATGACAATCTGATCTTCAATTCATTACTCTGAGCTACTGAAAATCAAAAATCTTTCATATAAGATTCTATGATGCACCATGAAAAATTGATGGTTTAGGTCTAATGAATTAAAGAGTTTAAAGATTGAACTCAATGAAAAGGCTGCAGTTCACACTTAATAGCCTTCAACCACATCTAACATGATATGTTTTGTAAAGTATTTCAGAATCTGAAAGTTTAAAATTCATGATAAACTTGGTCGAGAAACTTGGACTGTATATCATTTTTAAACAAAAAGCTCTCTGTAAAATCAAAAGGCAGCCATGTCAAAACTATGAGTCAACAACTCTGTAGGTAGAGCAATGGCTGAGTGCACCGAGAAACTGGGTCCTTGATCAAAGATATGAAGAGATCTTATGTCATGAAGAGTTTTAGTTATCTCTATTCAAAAATTAAAATAGAATGATTAGTTTCACTAAGTAACTAGGGGTACTGGCGTCTAATAAACATGTACCTTTACGTAAAAAGGTGTAAATTATACATAAATATTCTACAAAATGAAATAGAATGGTAAATTCCATTGAGTAACTAGGGATACTGGCGTCTAATCAACGTGTACCCTTACGTCAAAAGGTATAGATTATAACTGACTGTTCTGAATATTATGAGCAAAAAGTAAAAGAAAATCATGCTGTAACCCTGAGGTGAAAAATCAGAACTGTCAAAAATGTTTAATCTTAATACATGTCACAATTTATTCGTAAGAACTTCAATGATTTTGAATGAGTAAGTTGAAGTGAGATTGAACTTAACATCACTATGTAGTTCTGGTTTATTGCTATTAATTGCTAATGCAAAATCATTCAAAGAGTTTGATTACTGCACTCTACATTCATATTTCTTACACCAAATCTCTATCAGGGTTGCATTCTTTGAATTCTTATAGAAAGAAGAATCTGAATTGTGTATGCTAAGCTAATGAAGGTTGAATCAGATTGTGAGCATATTCATTCCTGTGCTCTCCTTACTTTGAAACTGTTTGTCACTTCCTTATCAAGCTCTAATTGTTTCTATCATTTTTTTTGCTGACGGCGAAGGGGGAGAGAAAGTTAAGAAAGTTAAGCTTATGTATGAATTCTATCTGAATTCTGAATTTGGTCTGTTTAAGAAACTTAAGCTTCTGTCTGAATTCTGTTTGAATTGTGAGTTTAGTCTATTTCCTATCTTCTAAAGGAAAGTCATATGTGTTGTGTCTAACCTATATGGGGGAGAGATGAGATATAGGGGAGAGTGAGCTGTGAACCTGGATTCCAAATCTGGATCACATTGAAATCTGGATCACATTGCATTTGTCTGTTTTATCTATGTCCTTTGTATATTCCGACTCACATTATTCTCAATATTGTTATGAAAGTGTAATACGGTTGCCATCATCAAAAAGGGGGAGAATGTTGTGTTCCCTATAGTTTTGATGTTGGTAAAATTGTGACGAATTGATTTTGAATTGATTGATACTGGCAACACTGTGCTGATTTGAGTCTCTTTGTCTCTGCTCATTATCAGGTCGATGCATCTTCTAGTGTAAAGAACATCAGGTCGATGCATATTCATGCATATTGCTAGACAGGCCAATGCATCTACGCATCTTGGCCAAGTAGGTCGATGCGGTTGTAGAAGTCATGCATTATCTAGTAGATGCACATTGTAGTCAGGTCGATGTTGCTAAGTAATAATGCACCAGCGATTGCTGTATAAGGTCGATGCGATAAAGGCTATCATGTACGTAAGGTCGATGCACCTTGTGCATCTGCTTGGAAGTCTGGTCGATGTAGTAATGCCTTGCGTCGATGCTTTAAGCATTTCATTGTACCTCACCAGGACAGGTCGACACGTAAGGTCGATGCACCTTGTGCATCTGCTTGGAAGTCAGGTCGATGTAGTAATGCCTTGCGTCGATGCTTTAAGCATTTCATTGTACCTCACCAGGACAGGTCGACACGCCTCAGTGGCACGTCAGTGTTGTAGTACATAAAGTGCAGGCTTGGGCATTGACATGTCGATGCACTATGTTTGTGCATCATTGCAGATATAGTATTTCTGACTGAATAAGGTCTACCTGTATGATATACAGGTCAATACTTTATTGCAATCTTGCTAAATTCTTTTCTTCACGTTAGTGAGACAGGTTGATGCACTTTGTACGTGCATCGATACATATGCAGATCTTCACACATTCATTCACATGATTTAGCTTGTTTTCATGGTATGCTTAAATCTGCATTCTATGATCATTTACTTTGATATCTCGTTAGCTACATGAGGATGAAGTTAATGATGAATCTTCATATCTATTTTCACAGGAACATCAAAGTAGAATTACCAGAGTAACTTGGCAAATCGTTCAAACATCTAAACTGCAAAGTTTAGAACCAAACTGGCCAAGTCGAATTCACTCAAGATCTCCTAAGTACGAAATACCCTTGCTACTGAGTAAGTTCGAAGGCAACCTATCAACTGGAGAAATACAAAAGTCACGTGGTTCGAAAGTGACCTTTATTGGCACGTGATCCAAGGCTGGGAGCCAAACATAATCTTCTACCATGTGGAATAACCATTCCTTCTACACCTGACATGTAGATCATTCGAACTGCATTTTTTTAGAAGAAAGCTTTGGGCGGGAGTGTTCCCTCCACGCGCCCAATTGGAATTTTGTGGGGACCATAAGATTCATGTTCGCAGGGATAAATAGAGATCGAGTGTACAGGAAGACAAGGAGAGGAACTATGAGAAGGAGCTATAGAAGATTATAGAAAAAGCAAAGGAAAGAGAAGAGAGGTAGAACACTTGAGAAGGAGACAGAACTTGCGAGAGCCACTGCTAGCCTGAGCGTGAGAGTTTCTGAAGCTGAGGAGAGTCTGAGAGTAGGAGTTCGGAGTGCAGAGAAGCGATGAGAGAAAACATAGTATCGGAAGAAGGAGAAGAAGTCTAAAGAGAAGAGAGAGTTTTAGAAGAAGTTATGTTAATCTCGACTTATGGATCAGATCCAGAGTCGAATGCTCGAGAGAGAGCTATATTTTACATTCTGTCTTTGTAATTTCTTTCGTTTCTCTTAGTTTGTTCTTGAACATTTTGAAAGCTGTGTAATCAGAGGTCCAAGCTGTGAGGCAGTGGCAAGGAATTCTCCTCAGACAGCAAGTTGTGAAGCTCAGCCGTTTGTAAGCTGTGGTATCAGCTGTTCTAAGTTGTGTGTTCAGTGGAAGCCTCACTCGGTTGAGTGAGGGGTGGATGTAGATCTCAAGATTGAGATCGAACCACCTTGAAATTTCTTTGTCTCTTGTGTGTTATTGCTTGCGTTGTCTTGATCTATTCAAAAGCTTATCTATCGTATATCTACCTATCGATCGACATCTCAGTGGTATATCGAAGATCGTAGTTGGAAGGATAGGTTATACTTATCTGAAAAACTGCCTCTTGCGTGAGGAGATTTGTGAATCAAACCTCCGCCTAGTACCAGACTGAGGTGTCAATTTGAATGCTCATCTACTGATCATTATATCATCTGGTAGTCTGTGTGGTTGATAGCATTTCTTCATTGGATATACTAGCTGTTTACTTCAGTTTGAATTGATAGATTGTTTCACAGTAGATTTTTCATTTCACATTTTATTTACTACTGTAGAATCAAAAATTAGGACTGATCTATTCACCCCCCCTTTAGATAAGTAGTTCATCCATACTTATCCGGAGCGAGAGAAAGAGAGCCCTGAGTGAAGGAACACGAAGCTAATATTTCCCTCGATGGCCTGGGGCAGCGGGGTGCTATTTATATAACCCAAAAACCCTCGATTTAGAAATAGGAGATAATGACCGAAAAATAGAGTTTTGGATGGACAAAACATCGAGATAACAGTGGGATAATATCCCCCATGTCGCGCCCCGAGATATAAGTACAGCAGAAGATATTCGGGAATGTGAACAACCGGCTAGTACGCTGCAAGTGAGTAATATAATCAGAGTGCTAACACATCCGTACATAGGAATGAATGCACAATAATTGGACAAAACCTTTACTTTTATTGAATAATAATCAAAGTTTTACAATAGAGAACATGACTTCACTCTTTGACTCACCTGACTCAATAAAAATGAAAATTTCATAGTATGACTCAATAAAGTAGAAATTACATGATATGACTCCAACTAATGTAAGGACTCATGACACTCTAAGTCTTCTCTCAGGTCTTTACTCATCACTCTCGGATCCACCATCAGAATACTCGGAATCCGATCAACTAGAGTTTCTTGGAAAGATTGAAAAAGTAGGATAATGAGCACACTTGTCTAGTAGGTATCGTCATATCAACATGTAGGCAATATTAAAATAATTAACATTTTAGCTCTAAAAAGGAAGATAAATGCATACGATGGAACATGCGAATAAAACCAAAGTAATACCGCAGGTAACAAGATATAGACTATAGAGGTATGAGATTTAAAGTAGAGTGAGAACATGATCAAGCAAGATTGTAAAGTGGACTTTCATGTAACAAGAATGTACTAGCATGTATCGAGAATGTACTCTTCATAATCACAAAGGCTATGCACTACAAAGTAATGTAACAAGAATGTAATAGTTTCATGTAGAACCTCGTGGTTTTCACTCGTCTATAAAAAAGTACTCTCGACGTAATACGACGCCAGTATTCATCATACCCCATGGTTTATAGCATGTTTCGGGCAATCAGCCGAAGGGGCTAGTGTCGAGCCCTTGGACACAATCAGTGCCCGATCCGCATCTTTAAGTTATAAATCAAGCTACATCCATAAGATATAAATAAAGTAGGCCAATAATGTAAAGTCTAACAATAGTTCCATGATAATAATAACAAGGTAAGAATGCACCAATTATGAATATGAGAGTTCAAGGATGAATTAAGAACAAGGTCATCCCATGGAAAGATTTCGGCAGCATAATGATACACTTAATAGTTTCCATAGTTCATTAGTAATTTATTGATTAAGGTTTTAGGGTCTAGATAATCAATAGATCACCTAGGAACATAGGGAAATCAACCCTTGGGTCAAAACCTCGGGTTAAGCACAGGTGAGATGGAAACGATCGTGTCTGTGCCGTTTTCTTGAAATAGCGATCACAGCCTGGCCGCAACTTGAAAGTGGAGGTCCTGGGATGGCTGCAACTTGGACAGAGTCAACACAGTGAAACCTCTGGGAGATAGCGGTCATGGGAAGGTCGCTACATGACAGTTGCGGTCTCCTTGATGGCCGCTACTAGCCAGGTGATGGGGACATCAAAGCAAGACCACTAACTTTTTTTGTTTGCATTTATATCCTTGAGTCAATTGGGTTTTTAATTGTAAGGTAATTATAAGCCAATGGGTTAGCCATTAGGATTTAGTGGGTTTCTTTGTAAAAGGCCATGTAGGCCCGGCGGGACCCCCACCCTCTCTCCCATTGGGCCACCTAGCTTCTCTAGGGCCCATAGGGATGGCACATGGTCCAAGATAGAATATTGAACAAGCCACCCTTCTTGACCACCAAGAGGGGGGGGGGTGCCCCCGTCTCTTGTCCCCATGTGGGGAATTAAATATACCCCCCCCCCCCCATTTACCCATTTTCTTATTTTTTCTTTTGACCACATGGGAGAAGATTATTCTATCCCTTAATTGTCCCTCCCTAACCCTAGATCTGAGGCTAGTTTAGGTCTTTTAGTTAGTGTTATATAATCCTTGTATTTCATTATTTTGAAGGAATTAATAAAAGAAAATAAAGAATTGTCTCTTGGAAGCCAAGTGCGCCCCCTTCCTCTCTCCTCTCCCACCCCTTGCACCTGAGATAGCAGCCCTTCTTGAGGTGTGATACCTCCTTATCAGATCCATTTCTGAGCGAGAAGCTCAGCACCACTGCCGCCGCCGCCATCGAGCCGCCGTCGCACCACCACCGCCTCGATGTCTCCAACCTGTTCTCTGCTGGACAATAGCCTGGAGCCTGAATTTTTCCTCCCAAACCACAGATCTGATTGATCTGAAAATTTAAAGGTGAGTACCTCACGTAGTTTCCCCTTACCAAAAAAATTCCCATGCCCTGAATCTTCCGTTTGCCCCCCTTTCTACCGCAGTCTCCCAGATCGACACAATCTGTCCCTGTGCAGGTCTGTGATCCAGTAGCCCACCCTTTCTAATTTTTCGCCCCTTTCCCAATTTTAGATCAACCTAAAATTTCAACTGGGACTTCTGTCCATCAAACACCGTCTCCACAATTTTTTTCACAATTTTAGGAGTTTGTTTACCCCTCTTAAAAAATCTCTATTAAAACCAGAATCTATTCTGTCCCCTATAGTCCAGATCCGACCTCCCCTGTCATAAAATCCTTTCCACCCTTCAAACCATCTCCAAAAATTACAAAAACATTTGTGCTTGATCATCACTTCACCCTCTCTCACTCATAAAATTCCCAAGTCCCAGATCCACCGTTTGAGCCTCAGTCAAACCTCATTATTAGACAAATCCCAATCTGCCTAGTCTATTCTTAGTCAGAGAGTCCACATGTTCTAAATTCTACCACAGAGAATATAGCAATAGGAAAATTCCTGTAACAATAGGTGTTTGTATATCTACGAGAGATATTCACAACGGCGTCAGTTTCACGTCGATCCGACATCGGGTCTGATCGCAGTATTTATTCTCACCGAGTCGCGCGGCTCCGAAGCTGTAGAGCTGGTTCGGGATAGCAAGTAGCAACGGCCAACCGTCGGACCGCCTCGCCTTCCACAAGGTGATCCAGTGCGATCCCCTCCAAGGGATAGTACCTCCATGAGCCCTCTTCGCAATTGTACCACTCCCAGCCCGATTGGCCTTCCAACCGGAGCGTGATCATCCAGAGAGCCAGCACGCGCCGTCCGGCCAGCACCGAGTAGCAGTGCGTCGGCATCGATGAAGCTGCCCTAGGAACGCCACCCGTCAACCCGAGCTCATACTCCCTAGTCCCACGTGTAGCCCTTTACCTTCCTGCGTGGAGTGGGCAATAAAATACATTTCTGTAATTCTTAATAATTCTACTGTACCGAGAGTACGAGTCTTGGCCAGGGTCATCTTCCCAATGCCCGGAGTGTGGAGGTTTCGTATCTATCTCTCTCTCGACATTTTGCTTATCTCGTATATATTTTTATGCTACTGCTTGAGTGTTAGGATATCTAGCTTGTTCAATTTTAATCACCATTGCGAGAGTGATAGAGTGAGACCTATCCCGTGACTCGATCCGAGCACGTGAAAGAGCGAACACCATTGACTCACTATCGGTTTCTCAACCGCGCAGATCCACCCGTTTCCCTCGCTTAGGGACGTCTGTGAGCTCATGTCTCTTGTTGTGTCAAGTCGTATCCTGTACTGCATCAAATTGGAATCAGAGATAGTTTGAGTCTCGGGTAGTCGGTCCAAGGGTGTCACATTGCATCTCTATCCGGTATATCCAAAGGTGCTCCCGGAACGATAGGTTCGCATATTGGGAAGGTAGCACACTTGCGTGAGTTCGATCTTCGGATCATACCTCCGCCACGTACTGGATATGGGTTGAGTCTAGGTGTGTAGTTGAGTCTGCATTCCAACTTTGCATTGCCATTTTAGGGTCGTGTCTAGTCCATTAGAGAGTCAGTTTGTCTTGTCTCCTTGTGTCTGCATGTCCAGATACCCGTCAGCCCCATGGCGGTTCCTCGAGACCATGTGTCAGATTGGTCATCCCTGGTGGCCCAATTCGAGGATCTCATGGCCCGACCCCCGGGGCTCGCCCCTATCATTCAACCACCGGTTGACCCAACCCTAAAGTCGACAACTGAGTCATTCCAGTGCCCTATAGTGTCCACTGCCATCCTACCTAATGGGTTGCATACGAAGATCGACTTCATCAGTCAGGTGTCATCTAATTGTGTTTCTTAGGACATTGTCGAGTCACTCTCTAAGATCGGGGAGATTGTTCTCAATGGTGGCTTAGCGTTCGTAGAGTTTCAATGGAGGTTCGGCCCCATCCTATATGACGATGGAGCATGGTGCAAGGTCGACACGCTTGCTGATCCGTGCATCATTTTAGGATAAACTTGGCTGGAAGAGAGGAGAGCGATCTTTGACCGGGACAGGAGGACCTGCACCTTACACCCACCTCACCTACCCGGCGAGTTCATCTTCCACGATGGCATTCAGCCGACCACCTTCGTGTCCCCAGCCACCCACCCCAGCGGCCCGCTCCGCCTTCGGGCTCACGCCCGCCACCTCTCCCGGAGCCCGCCCCTCTGGCCACTCATCATGGGAGTAGTCATTTCACCGACTAGTGTCCTTCACATTCCCCTATCTTAGAGGACCCACATTCAGAGGATGCCCATCCCAGGCTTATTTCAGTGAGTTATGAGGTTGACTAGGGGTCGGCCGAGGAGTACCTCGCTGAGGTTGATGGGTTAGAGAGCAATACCATGGAGCACCTATCTGCCAACCCTACACAGTCAGCTAGTCCCCCCTTGACCGAGCAGCCGGTCATCCCGGTCACACCCGTCGCCTTGGTTCCTCCAGTTGACCCGACCATGCCCATCATTTAGAAGCCCGTAGATGACCCTGGACATCCGCCCATCCTAGCTTCCCACAATGGTCCTGACCAGTCTGCCACCTCTCTTTGGTCAGTCACCCTTGAGCAGCAGTCAGCCGTCCCGGTGTTAGTGCAGTTGCTTATCCTGTCGTACCACTGTCGACGCCCTACGTTGATGCATTATGGTCTGATTTCTACCACGCATATGAGAGACAACATCCAGACCCCATCATTCTCATGAACCATGTCAGGCGTCTGGATGACTTTCCCATCACCCACCTCCTCATCCTCAAACACTTCAAAACCCGAGGATGAGTCTTTTTGAACCAATGGAGATTGGCGTGGTCCGAGATCCAAAACATCATATTATGGGTCAAGTTGCTTCTATTCATGATGTACATGGGTGATGTTTGGGAATCACACCAAGTCAAGTTAATTTTTTCATTCAGGTCAGTCCCTAGTCATAGGTCTTGGAAGTCAATAGCTCTAATCCCATCCCCCATGCGTGCATGAGTGTTGGAGTCTATACATACATTTGTCGAGTGCATAGTGAGTCTGCATATGTCGAGTCAAGTCAGTCTAATGCAAGCTCACGGTGCCAGTCCCTTTCGATCCTGAGGTAAGTCAGATCTCATGCGTATATTGTGGACTTGCCTGACAAATATGGCATAAGCTCTACCTTCAAAGTCTCGGATCTCGTCACATACAAGGACCAAGCGGTGATTTCCAGTGAGTCTTTCAAGCCGTCTCCTCCCCTTTGAGAGTGACCCCACCCTGGAGTGTCCACCACTAGCCTCATTCCCACAGCAGCATGAGCATATAGAACATATACGGGATGAGCAGGTGATGATTACTAGCAGTGGAGCGTACCCGTGCTACCTGGTACGGTGGAGAGTACGACCCACATCCGTTGACACGTGGATCACCCAAGTAGAGATACGGATCCGTAGGAGCCACGTGAGCAGCCGCACCCCTTACTCGATGGGGTCGAGCTTCTCCCACCTGGGGAGAATTGATGGGGACATCAAAGCAAGGCCACTAACTTTTTTTGTTTGCATTTATATCCTTGAGTCAATTGGGTTTTTAATTGTAAGGCAATTATAAGCCAATGGGTTAGTCATTAGGATTTAGTGGGTTTCTTTGCAAAAGGCCATGTTGACCCGGCGGGACCCCCACCCTCTCTCCCATTGGGCCACCTAGCTTCTCTAGGACCCATAGGGATGGTCCATGGTCCAAGATAGAATATTGACCAAGCCACCCTTCTTGACCACGAAGAGGGGGGGCACCCCCCTCTCTTGTCCCCATGTGGGGAATTAAATATCCCCCCCCCCCATTTACCCATTTTCTTATTTTCTCTTTTGACCACATGGGAGAAGATTATTCTATCTCTTAATTTCCCCTCCCTAACCCTAGATCTGAGGTTAGTTTAGCTCTTTTAGCTAGTGTTAAATAATCCTTGTATTTCATTATGTTGAAAGAATTAATGAAAGAAAATCAAGAATTGTCTCTTGGAAGCCAAGTGCACCCCCTTCCTCTCTCCTCTCCCACCCCTTGCACCTGAGATAGCAGCCCTTCTTGAGGTGTGATACCTCCTTATCAGATCCATTTTTGAGTGAGAAGCTCAGCACCGCCGCCGCCATCGAGCCGCCATCGCACCACCACCGCCTCGCCGTCTCCAACCTATTCTCTGCTGGACAGTAGCCTGGAGCCTGAATTTTTTCTCTTAAACCACAGCTTTGATCGATCTAAAAATTTGAGGTAAGTACCTCACGTGGTTTCCCCTTACCAAAAAAATTCCCATGCCCTAAATCTTCCATTTGCCCCCCTTTCCATCGCAGTCTCCCAGATCTACACAATCTGTCCCTGTGTAGATCTGTGATCCAGTAGCCCACCCTTTCTTATTTTTCGCCCCTTTACCAATTTTAGATCGACCTGAAATTTTGACTGGGACTTCTGTCAATCAAACACCCTCTCCACAATTTTTTTGACGATTTTAGGAGTCTGTTTACCCCTCTTAAAAAAGCTCTGTTAAAATCGGAATCTGTTCTGTCCCCTACAGTCCAGATCCCACCTCCCCTGCCATAAAATCCCTCCACCCTTCAAACCACCTTCAAAAATTACAAAAATATTTCTGCCTGATCCTCACTTCCCCCTCTCTCACCCATAAAATTCTCAAGTCCTAGATCCACCGTTTGAGCCTCGGTCAAACCTCATTATCAGACAGATCCCAATCTGCCCAGTCTATTCTGAGTCAGTGAGTCCACCTGTTCTAAATTCCACCACGGCGAATACCGCGACATGAAAATTCCTGTAACACTAGGTGTTCGTAGATCTACGAGACATCTTGGCGCTAGTTTCGCATCGATCCAACATTGGGTCTGATCGTAGTATTTATTCTCGTCGGGTCGCGTAGCTCTGAAACTGCAGAGCAGGTTCGGGATAGTAAGCAGCAACGGCCGTCAGACCGCCTCGCCTTCCACAAGGCGATCCAGTGCGATCCCCTGCAAGGGATAGTACCTCCAAGAGCCCTCTTCGCAATTGTACCACTCCCAGCCCGATCGGCCCTCTGACCGGAGCATGATAACCCAGAGCGCCAGCACGCGCCGTCCGGCCAGCACCGAGTAGCAGTGCATCGGCATCGACGAAGCTGCCCCAAGAATGTTGCCCGTCAACCATAGCTCATACTCCTTGGTCCCACGTGTATTCCTTTACCTCCCTACGTGGAGTGGGCAATAAAATATATTTCTATAATTATTGATAACTCTACTTTACTGGGAGTACGAGTCTTGACCGGGGTCGTCTTCCCCACGCCCGAAGCGTGGAGATATCATCTCTATCTCTCTCTCAGTATTTTGCTTATCTCGTATATATTTTTATGTCGCTACTTGAGTGTTAGGATATCTAGCTCGTTCAATTTTAATCACCGCCGCGAGAGTGAGACCCATCCCATGACTCGATCCGAGCACATGAAAGAGAGAACACCCTTGACTCACTGCCAGTTTCTCAACCGCACAGATCCACCCGTTTCCCTCACTTAGGGACGTCCGCGAGCTCGTGTCTCTTGTTGTGTCGAGTCGCATCCCGTCCCGCATCAGCAGGACTCATAAAAACACCTGTCATGTGAGTGCTTTCTAGACAATTGGGCTTTGAGGGTACGGCCAGCTCTCCGTCCTAGTGGGAATCCCAGGGTCACGGAGACTTACAAAATCCTTGAAACAAGATCACATAGTCCGATGGAAGGAATATCCAACGGAGAGGATCACAAGTCCAAGCGAGTGTTCCTTTCAAGTGCAAAGTGTAACTAATGACATCATACGGGGATATGTGCCATATACTTTAGAAATACTTAGATGAGAGTGAGATTGTGAGAACAACGATCAAATCACCAATAGAATAAGTTCATTTATAGCATGTGAAGGTTCACTTTAATACAAGAGTATATGATTTTGGCATGAAATTAACATAAGTAGAAAATAAGTTTCTAAGACATGTAGGTCATGAAATCTATCATGACGGATGCACAATGTAACCATTAATAGAAATGTAATGATGTAACTAGGAATAAGACCTATACAATTAGGCTTAACATATAATTATAAGGGCTGATATGTAATCTGTTTAGAGTTAACAAAGTGCATAAAATAGAGAGCAATTAGTGATCATAGGAGGACCGTATCATGATGGTAGTGGTCTACGCAGGACCGCTACATGATTATGGCGGTCTTGATAGAGGCCGTTTCTTGGCTGTAGCTAACAGAAGTAAAATAGTATATATAAGGCCTATTTTTAGGCAATAGATAAATAAAAACCATGCCAAACAGAGGGATAAGACATGATAGAATATAAGAAACACATGGAGATGCATGGTTTACACGAATTAAGCCAAAAAATTTTACTTTTCTTATTAAAGGCATGGTTCATACATGCATTAATATCCTAGATGCATAGTCAAAATAAAACATCAAATTCTCCAAGTGCTCTGCATGAAATCACGAGAAACCAGAGGACTTTTGTTCCTAACACGTTTATTTACCCATCCATGAGATAACCTACCCTTGTTACAAGCTTTAGGCGAATGACCTAGTTTTTACACGTCCTGTGCCAAACCAGCAACTTCTCGTTCCTCGTTCTCCTTAACCTATTGACCTAAATCTATGAAACTTGGAGGGTAGGTAGAGGATATAAAGGTTAACAAATTATTCTAAAGGATGAACTTCTAAATACCTCGATTTGGGCTTCCAATCTCTAGATCTTCCTTGGACCGGCACCCTGGATCCTCAGCATCTTACAGAGGAAGAACAACTTCGGGGGCTCCTAACTCTCTAGACGGTTGACCTCCTAGCATGAAATTTGGAGGGAAGTTAGATAAAACTAAGGTAAATAAAAAGTTCTAAAGAACCAACCTAAAATACCAACTCCTTACCGTCGAATAACGCGAGCCAAAAGTAAGGTTCAGGCAAGTCGAATCTGAGCTCTATTTATAGAGTTTTGCTAGGGTTTGAGAGATTAGATTGATCTAGGAGTCCTAATTAGGGGTAGGATCGATCCCCAAGAGTCCTAGACATGTTTACATGTCTACACACTTCGATCCATGGAAATTAGGACGTCAAAGATCGAAGCTTTCCACGTTTCTTCCACTCACGGAATCAGAAGGAAGTAGCGGTCATGACTGGACCGCTTTCATAAGGTGGCGGTCTCGCGATAGACCATCATCTGGCATTTATCCTAAAACTTTTAGATTTTCTTATTATCTATAATTTATCGCATTAATTGGCCTATTATCCTATCTTAAATATGTAATTTGCCCAAATTACGTTTCTAGTAATGGGCTTGGGTCAAAAGGCCATAGAATTGGGTCTTTGGGCCTAATTCAAGTGGGCTTATTTGTTTGGTTCATAGGTAGGGCCTAGGGATTCATTTAATTAACCCATAATTTATTTTATTAGCCAATTGAGTTTATTAAATGCTCAATAATTCTCATTTAATTCCAAAGAATTCTTAGAAAATTCTGGGTTGCTACACCCTCCCCCACTTAAAAGGAATTTGGTCCCCAAATTCATTCGATGAGTTCTTTAAGGAGAGTGTACTTACATTCAAATATCTCCGTAAATCTTTTGCACATAACTTCTTCCATTTCTCATGTCGCTGTTGACACTCGTTTTAGCCTGCATATTGAGTCATTTCTCTTATTCGTCATTTTGATGTCCTGAATTTTCCATTATTTTGGAGCCAGCCTTAAACGGATTTCGAGCTCATTTCATTGTTCCCTAACCTTTGGACTTCAGAGATCATGATTTCTTAGAGTCCTTGGGCTTATTTTATCAGCTTCTGACTTTCCAAGTCGACTTACAGCCCATTTAGGTCAACTTCCATCAAGCATTCGGTCGCGTGCGTAGTCCTGAACGCGGCCATTTTTCATCCTCTTCTATTCCTCTATTCATTAAGTGTCCTTCACGAAAGTTGTTCATTTTTTTAAAGCCCTAGATTTTCTTCTTCGTTGTCATTAGCCAGTTCTCCACCATTTTCCATGTCCCAGCATTTTTCTCATATCTCCCCTATTTTCTCCTTCTTTCGCTCGTTTTCTCATCTTGCTCTCTTCACGAAAGTTATTCATTTTTTTTGTTATCTACAATTTCTTCTTCTACGCTTTTCACTAGTTCTGCAACATTTTTGAGATATGCTACTGCGTTCAGCCTTGGCGTCCCGAGAGTCCTACAGTCGCAAGACTCTTTCTGGTCGATTTTGCTCAACGTGGCCTCTTACTAGGGTCTCTATCTTCTAGAATCTTCCTCCAAATTGAGTTCTGTTTGTTTCTATCTCTTGTCCTTAGTATTATCTCAAGTTTGATGTATATAACACAAATTTTAGTGGACTATATCCTCGAGAAACAGGGAGGAAACTTCTAGATTTATGCAATTTCTGCACAGATCAAACTCTATTTTCTACTCGATGGGCCCTTCTTGCGGCGAACATATCTTCTAAAATTCTCTACCAAATTGAGTCTCGTTTGTTTCTATCTCTTGCCCTTAGTATTATCTCGAGTTTGGTCTATAGAATTTGAATTTTCATGGGCTATTTCTCTTGTGAACGTGGCCAAAAGTTCGGGGTTTATGTAATCCCAGTTCAAGTCAAACTCCACCCGATTAGGCTCCGGGCGCTTCTTGCGGCGCAAATATGTTCTAAAATCCTCCACCAAATTGAGTCCCACTTGTTCCTACTTCTAATCCTAACTACTTTCTCGAGATTGATCCATAGATCTCAAGATTTGGTGGACTCTATCTCTTAAAATCATGGTGGAAAGTTCTATATTTAGGTAGTTTTCTATATAAAGGGCCCAAGTGCGAACTTCGTGATGGGGGCACGTTTTCGAGGTGACGGCGAAGCCATGCCACATTGTCTTCATCATCCTTGGACCTTAGCCTGAATAGAAAAGTATAAGCTTCGTTTTGGTTTATTATTTGCTCGATTTCATCAACATTTACCCTCTTAACTTCGCCCCTACTTCTTACAAATCATCACAATTTTTTGGTTTTCTGCTATAACTTCACGACAGGGGCCTGTTCTTCAAGCCGGGGCGGAGTCATGCTTCATCCTCTTTGTCCTCCTTCGACTCCATCTTGAAGAGGGGAGTATTAGCTTCATTTTGATCATATATGTGCCTTATTTCTCTCATCTTTTCCCCCTCTTTCAAGCCCCAAATTTTTAGGTTTCACCATTCTGTTTTGAACTTCTGAAATCCAGATTTCTTGCGACGGGGGAACGTTTGCGTCGCCGGAGCGAAGCCATGGTGCACTTTTAATCCTTCCCTCCGACTCCAGGCTCTTAAGGGAAGTATACTCTTCGTTTTCCTCCATTATGGGCTCATTATCTCGTCCTATTCATGCATATTTTTCTCCATCATTTTGCACTTTCATTCTATTTTGATAGTCATTTTTCTATCATGTTTTGCACCTTTTGTTTTCTTGTGTTTTCTTTCCCATTTTGCACTGTTGTCTTCCCCGTTTTAAACCATTCTTTTTGCCCTGGTTTCACCACAATACTCCCACCTTTCCATAGCATCTTTTCTTTCCCTTTTTGGTGTCCTATCCTATGAGTTATGCATCATTTTTTGAGTCCATTTTGTGCACTATTCTACATTTTCTGCACTATCTGCATTTTTTGCTAAATATCTAGCATCATAACTTTCTGTCCAGACCTCTTTTTGGAGTGATTCTTGTTCCTGCGTGTTCACAATACTAAAGTCTTCTGTCATACCTTGCTTCACCTTGTTTGGACTTCGTTTGCCCTACTGGTTTCATCAGTCTTTGCACCCTATTTTCGCAGTTTGCACAGTTTCTCTTGTGACATGCACTTTTGCACCTTGTTTATCTATGTTAATCATGACATATTAAATCAATCTCTTCATGTTAATCTCATCACAATATACACACCTATTATTTGCACCCTTCCATAGGGGTTAAAAACCTCCCCCTAGTAAATTTGCCCTCAATCTTTCATACTACTTTATGCACTTGGGCAGATTTCTACACTTAGCATTTTCTAATGGGTTTTGCCTCTTGTTTTATCTTTGTTTCACAGAAAAGTATGGAAAGTGAGGCCCTTACCTTCTAGCCGGTTGGAAGGCGAGGAGAGATAATCCACATTATCCCCGCAACCTTGATATTGAGCGCGATCATCTTCTTTTTCCAAGGTACACAACGCGCACATAGTCTTCTTTCACATTCTTTGGCGTTGTCTTTCCTTGGTGGTGATCATGGTATTCTTATACATCTTTTTTCGCCTTTGTCTTGCTGTATGATCATGCTATCATGTTCACATAGTCACATGTTTATGATATTCATTTGATTGGCACATTATGTTATCACTCATGCACACATGCTTGTCTATGTGACTTGTGATGCCACGCTCCACATTTCTACACTCACAGTCGCCTCGTGCGGTCAAGATTTGTTCCATTGGACTTTGACCATGGGAATTGTTTTATTCCAAAGTTGACACACTTCTCGCTCAATTATTTTGATTGGCTTTTGCTCGTATGTCAAATCCTTTTGAATCTCCAAGTTGTCATAATTTATAACATGGAATGGATCTTGGACGTACCTTTTGGGCATTGAGACATGAAAGTCATCGTGAACTCCAGCTAGTTGAGGAGGCAAGGTAATCCATTATGCAACCTCGCCAACAGTTTCAAGAATTTCAAAGGGGCCGATGAATCTCGGAGTGAGCTTGCCTTTGATGCCAAATCTTCGAATACCTCGACGCGGAGAAACCTTGAGGAATACATGGTCTCCTTCTTAGAATTCCAGGTCACGCCTTCGATTATCAGCATATGACTTTTGTCTATCCTAAGCCACATGGAGTCTCTCTCGAATGAGCTTGACCTTCTTGATAGTATCTCTTATTATTTCTGGTCCTAAAAGTTATCTTTATCCAACTTCACTCCAACAGGTAGGTGAGTGGCAGCTTCTCCCATATAGTGCCTCGAATGGCGCCATTTGAATACTAGCTTGACAACTATTGTTGTAGGCAAATTCAACTAGAGGTAGGTGATCGTGCCAACTCCCACCGAAATCAATAACACATGCCCCGAGCATATCTTTCACCACCTAATTTGTCCTTTCAGTTTGACCATTAATTTCTGGGTGGAATGCAGTGCTAAAACTGAGTCGAGTCTCTAATGAATGTTCTAGACCCTTCCAGAATTTAGATGTGAAATGAGGTTCTCGATCCGAAATAATAGTTACAGGGACACCATGTAACTTGACAATTTCTTTCATGTATTAAGCTGCTAGAATATCAACAGACCATTGACTTTTAATCGGTAGAAAATGTGCAGATTTAGTCAATCGATTTATGATCACCCAAATACGATCATGTCCACCCCTTGTCTTAGGTAAACCCATGATGAAATAAATCCCTATACTTTCCCACTTCCATTTGGGAATCTCTAAGGGATGTAGCTTTCCAGCGGATTTTTGATGTTCTGCCTTAACTTGCTGACAAGTGAGCTAGCGTAATACAAAATCTGCTATCTCTCTCTTCATGTTGGGCCACCAACAATTCCTTTTTAGATCTTGGTACATCTTGGTAGCACCAGGGTGCATAGCATACCTTGATTTATGAGCTTCTTCCATGATCAATTTCTTAGTGTCGACATGATTCGGCACGCAGATCCGATCTTTGAATAATAACCTTCCATCAGTTGGGACAGAGAATTCTGACCGATAATCAATATTAGTCTTGATTTCCATTAATGTGGCCTCATTTTCTTGTAATCTGACTAGATCTTCAATCAGTGTAGGTTGTGACCGGATATTGGAAATAATACCCTTTTCTTCATCTGTATCAACATCTAGATTTAATTAAGCAAAATCCTCAATAAGATAGGTCATATGTCACGCCCTGAGATATAAGTACAGTAGAAGATATTCGGAAACGTGAACAGCCGGCTAGTACGCCACAAGCGAGCAATATAATCAGAGCGCTAACACATCCACACAAAAAAAGGAATACACAAGATAATATACTCAAAACTATACTTTATTGAATAATATTCAAAGTACATTGACAATTGACTCTTTTTGCTAGACTCAATAAATGAAAAATTACATAGACTCAACTTGACTCTTGACTCTACTAGGTCTTCTCTCGATCTTTAATCACTCTCGGACTCATCACTTGAGTAGTCCGAATCCCCGCTAGAATTTTCTAAAAAGATTGAAAAAGTAGAGAATGAACACACTTGCCCAGTAGGTATCTTTGTATCAACATGAAGGCAACGTTTAAGTAATTAGCATTTTAGCACTAGAAAAGTAGAATAAATGCATACGATGAACATGCGAACAAAACCAAAGTAACAATGCAAGTAACGAGACATGATTACGAATATATAAGATTTTATAAAGAGATTGAGAGGATAATCATTCTAGAATGTATAGTGGCCTTTCATGTAACAAGAATATACTAGCATGTATCGAGAATGTACTTTTCATAACCATGAGGGTCATGCACTAGAATGTCATGTAATCAAGAATGTATATTTCATGTAGAGCCTTGCGGTTTTCACTCGTCTATAAAAAAAGTACTCCCGACGCAATGCGACGCTAGTGTTCATCATAGCCCATGGTTTATAGCATGTTTCTGGCAATCAGCCGAGGGGGCTAGTGTCGAGCCCTTAGACACAATCAGTGCCCAAACTGCATCTTCAAGTTATAAATCAAGCTACTTCCACGAGAAATATCAATAATGTAGGCCAATAACGTACAAGTTCAAACTATAGTTTCATGACAACAAATGTCATGGTAAGAATGCACCAATTAAGAACATGAGAGTTCAAAGATGATTTAGAACAAGGTCATGTCACGGAGAGAATTCGACAGCACAACGACATATTCTTTAACTTCCATAATTCATTAAATAGCTTTGGAATAAGGTTTTAGGTTCTAGATAATCAATAGACTATCTAGGAACATGATGTGAAACAAGCCCTGGGCCTTTGATTTTCTTTCTTATTTTCAAGAAACATGCTTTATCTTTGTTCATAAGAGGATGAGGAAGTGCAGCTGAGCCATGCTTCATGGGGTGGAATTGGCTTGCGGTAGAAGCCGAAGTAGCTTGTAGATTGGGCCCACCCCTTCATGGTCTTGTAGCAACCTGGTGTACTCGGTTGAGAATCTAGTGAGCTCGATGATAACTTCATCATCTTTAGTTCTATCCTTGCGAGGGGATCTCATGCCCTTTTCCCAGATATCACATGCATTAAAGTTTGGCATGATCTTAACCCCTGAAGCAACATAAAGAGGAGCGGTCAGGGCATTAAATGGGCCATGCACTTGGGTAGCACTAGAGAGGGCCAGTGCAAGTAAACGCAGGTGGTTGTGGAGGGGTGTGGGAGGGGTACGTGCTGCATGGCTTGGCGGATGGAAGGGCCAGTGCATGGGTCTGAATGGCCACGTGCATGGTGGCAGGGTGGGGCTCTCAGGTGGACAGGGTGCATGGGCAGGGTACTTGTCGGTGGCGAGCTGGGAGCGGCGGGGTGAGGAGTGGCCGCTATGGTCGCCATGCTCGGAGGGGGGGCCATGCTCACCATGCCCGGATGCTTAGTGCCATGTTTGGACGTGAGGCTCGCATGCTCGCCGTGCTCAGATCCGGATAAGATGGTTACTGCCGGGCCCGACCGTCGGGCTCACCCATCGGGGTGACGAGAAGATAGCCGACAGCGGCGGCGGATACGGTGGCAGGACGGTGGGCTCATGGTGGCACGACAGCGGTGTTGTGGCCGCGACGTGGGCACTGGCGTGGGTGCGAAGATCACCGTGCTTCGACCGTGAGTCACGGCATGCTCGCACTACTGGCGTACTTGGTCCGTTGGCGACATCGGCGGGAGGTGCACTAGGCGTGGGGTGCATGGCGTGGCATGCTTGTCATGTGATCTGTGTGTTCGCCGTGTTGTGGATGTCACCGAGCTCGGAGGGTGGTCGTTCTGGGGAAGGAGGCGGACCTCCAAGCCTCCGCGTGCTTGGATCGGCAGGGGCTACACGTACATGGTGGCGAGGTGTCTGCTTGGTATGGCTGGGACTGCATGATGGAGGGGGGCCGAGAGAGGACAGGCGGCTGGTGGAGTTGCAGGTGAGAGGTGAGGGATGGGAACCGGTGAGAGGGAGAGCTGGAGCGGGGCACTTGCACGGTCAGTGTGGCATGAGGGAGGCCCACGCGGGGGGGGGGGGAGGGAGAAACGATGCTCTGTTCTGAGTAGAGCAACTGGGGTGGAGAAAAATGGATAGAGGAAGGTAATAAGAGGGACTGTAGAGGGGAGGGGATGGGGGAAGAAAGGAGAAGGCCGAAGGTTAGAGAGAGAGAGGGAGTGAGAGCACCGAGAGAAGGGGAGTTTGGTGCGGCACCTCTGCAGAACAGTGGGAGGGTTGGAAGGAGATAAGGCTGGGAAAGGCGGGGGCAGTGGAGGTGTAGCATGCAGAGGGGCCATTCGCAGGGGTAGAACTGAGTGTGTGTAGGTGTGAGAGAGGGAACATGTGAGGGGCTCTACTGCGTGAGGAAGTGAGGGGTAGAGAGTGAGAGAGAAAGCAGGGGTGTGGGAGGAGAGGAGAGATTACGGTGCTCTGTTAGAAACAGGGGCTCCGGTGGTGTGGGATTGAGAGTGAGAAGAGTGGTAGAGAGTGAGTGCAAGAGGGAGAGGGTTTGAAGGGGGTCTAGGGTGAGATCCGGGGGGGTTGCAGGAGAATGGGTCTGGCATGCGTGGGTTGCTGTGCTGCCATGCGGGTGGTTTAGTGAAGATAGGGAAATGGAGAGAGGCAGGGTAGGGCAACGGAGAGGAGGGGGAGAAGACACGGTTGTAAGAGGGGCAGTGTGTGAAGAGTAAGAGAGGGAGAGCAGGAGGGGGGTTCGAAGGGGGGAGAGACGAGCTGAGGAGGAAGACGCACTGCTCCGATGCAGGTTAGAGAGAGAAAGAGGAAGGGGAGTGTGGAGAGCCGGCAGTGAAGTTCAGAGAGAGGTGGGGGGAGGTGCAAGGAGAATGGCTCTTGGAAAACATTGTAGGAAGGTTAAGAGAGGGGGAAGAAATGTGTCGTAGGCAAGAAAACTGCAGGGGAAAGAATCTAGGAGAATGCACTCCTAGAGAGAGAGAGAAAAAATATTGGAGGGGGTAAGGGCCTCACATTGGAGGACAATTTTCAAAATTTTCTAATTCAAACTTCATTATCTTAAACAAAGATTACATGACCTTTTATAGACTCCACAAAGAAGACCAAAAGACAACTCTCCTAACACCTAATACCTACTCATTATAACTCTCTTAGGAAGACTAAAAGACACAAAATAAAAAAAGACTTTTACATAGTTATTGTGTACATAATTACTATAAACATAAAACATGACCCATTAGGCCCAAACAGGTGGCCCAATTAACAAAAGATGACCAAACATAAATATCTATTTGATAACTCTTTTTGCTGGAGTCATTTTCTGATCTCGTCAAACCCCTCCGCTTGGAGGAGGTTCGACCTCGAACCTCGTAGCTCAGGATCCCGATTTGATGGAACAACCTGATTCCCTAAGCTCTGATACCATCTGATGTGAAACAAGCCCTGGGCCTTTCTTTCTTATTTTCAAGAAACATGCTTCATCTTTGTTCATAAGAGGATGAGGAAGTGCAGCTGAGCCATGCTTCATGGGGTGGAATTGGCTTGCGGTAGAAGCCGAAGTAGCTTGTAGATTGGGCCCACCCCTTCATGGTCTTGTAGCAGCCTGGTGTACTCATTTGAGAATCTAGTGAGCTCGATGATAACTTCATCAGCTTTACTTCTATCCTTGCGAGGGGATCTCATGCCCTTTTCCCAGATATCACATGCATTAAAGCTTGGCATGATCTTAACCCCAGAAGCAACATAAAGAGGAGCGGTCAGGGCATTAAATGGGCCATGCACATGGGTAGCACTGGAGAGGGCCAATGCAAGTAAACGCAGGTGGTTGTGGAGGGGTGTGGGAGGGGGTACGTGCTGCATGGCTTTGCGGATGGAAGGGCCAGTGCATGGGTCTGAATGGCCGCGTGCATGGTGGTAGGGGTGGGGCTCTCAAGTGGATAGGGTGCATGGGCAGGGTACTTGTTGGTGGCGAGCTGGGAGCGGCGGGGCGAGGAGTGGCCGCTATGGTCCCCATGCTCGGAGGGGGGGCCGTGCTCGCCATGCCCGGATGTGAGTCCCGCATGCTTGCCGTGCTCGGATCCGGATAGGACGGTTGCAGTTGGGCCCGGCCGTCGGGCCCACCCGTCGGGGTGATGAGAAGACAGCCGACAACGGCGACGGATACGGTGGCAAGACGGTGGGCTCATGGTGGCACGACAGCAGCGTCATGGCCGTGACGTGGGCACTGGCATGGGTGCAAAGATCACCGTGCTTTGACCGTGAGTCACGGCATGCTCGCACTGCTGGCATACTTGGTCCATTGGAAACATCGGCGGGAGGTGCACTAGGCGTGGGGTGCATGGCGTGCCATGCTTGTCATGTGATACATGTGTTCACCGTGTTGTGGATGTCGCCGAGCTCGGAGGGTGGTCGTTCTGGGGAAGGAGGCGGACCTCCTGGCCTCCGCGTGCTTGTATCGACAGGGGCTACGCGTACGTGGTGGCGAGGTGTCTGCTTGGTGCGGTTGGGACTGCATGATGGAGGGGGGCAGAGGGACGACAGGCGGCTGGTGGAGTTGCAGGTGAGAGTTGAGGGGTGGGAACCGGTGAGAGGGAGAGGTGGAGCGGGGCACTTGCACGGTGAGTGTGGCATGAGGGAGGTCCACGCGGGGGGGGGGGGGGGGAGGAGGGAGAAACGATGCTCTGTTCTGAGCAGAGCAACCGGGGTGGAGAAAAATAGACAGAGGAAGGTAATGAGAGGGAGTGTAGAGGGGAGGGGATGGGGGAAGAAAGGAGAAGACCGAATGTTATAGAGAGAGAGGGAGTGAGAGCACCGAGAGAAGGGGAGTTTGGTGCGGCGCCTCTACAGAACAGTGGGAGGGTTGGAGGGAGATAAGGCTGGGAAAGGGGGGGTAGTGGAGGTGTAGCATGCATAGGGGCCATTCGCAGGGGTAGAACCGAGTGTGTGCAGGTGTGAGAGAGGGAACATGTGAGGGGCTCCTCTACGTGAGGAAGTGAGGGGTAGAGAGTGAGAGAGAAAGCTGGGGTGTGGGAGGAGAGAAGAGATTACGGTGCTCTGTTAGAAACAGGGGCTCCGGTGGTGTGGGATTGAGAGTGAGAAGAGTGGGAGAGAGTGAGTGCAAGAGAGAGAGGGTTTGTAGGGGGTCCAGGGTGAGACCCGGGGGGGTTGCAGGAGAATGGGTCTGGCATGCGTGGGTTGCTGTGCTGCCATGCGGGTGGTTTAGTGAAGATAGGGAAAGGGAGAGAGGCAGGGTTGGGCAACGGAGAGGAGGGGGAGAAGACACGGTTGTGAGAGGGGCAGTGTGTGAAGAGTAAGAGAGGGAGAGCAGGAGGGGGGTTCAAAGGGGGGAGAGACGAGCTGAGGAGGAAGAGGCACTGCTCCGATGCAGGTTAGAGAGAGAAAGAGGAAGGGGAGTGGGAGAGTCGGCAGTGAAGTTCAGAGAGAGGTGGGGGGAGGTGCAAGGAGAATGTCTCCGGGAAAACGTTGTAGGAAGGTTAAGAGAGGGGGAAGAAATGGTGTCGTAGGCAAGAAAACAGGAGGGGAAAGAAGCTAGGAGAATCCACTCCTAGAGAGAGAGAGAGAGAACTTATTGGAGGGGGTAAGGGCCTCACATCGGAGGATTGTTTTCAAAATTTTCTAATTCAAACTTCATTATCTAAAACAAAGATTACATGACCTTTTATAGACTACACAAAGAAGACCAAAAGACAACTCTCCTAACACTTAATACCTACTCATTATAACTCTCTTAGGAAGACTAAAAGACAAAAAATAAAAATAGACTTTTACATAGTTATTGTGGACATAATTACTATAAACATAAAACATGACCCATTAGTCCCAAACAGGTGGCCCAATTAACAAAAGATGACCAAACATAAATATCTATTTGATAACTCTTTTTGCTGGAGTCATTTTCTGATCTTGTCAAAACATCGGAAAATCAACCCTTGGGTCAAACTCCGGGTTAAGAACACTGAAGACAATTGCGGTCATGATTGGACCATTTATTGGGAATAGCGGTCTTTTACTGGACTATTTCAATATAGTAGCAGTCAGTACAGGACCGTTTAGTGTCAGAGTTGATGCATGAAGAAAGAAAGTGTCGACACAGTAAAAAATCTCTGGAACCTTGAGATCATGGCAGGGCCGCCAGGCGTCTTTGGCGGTCAAGTAAATGGTCGCTACTAGACTGTTGTGGTTTCCAGAAGGCCGCTAAGGTCCAGAACATAAGAAACACTGGTAAAGTACTTTCTAGACAATTAGATTTTGAGGGTACAACCAGCTCGACGTCCAAGTGAGAATCTCAGGCTCGCGGAGACTTATGGGGGCCTTGAAATAAGATCACCAAGTCTGGTGGAAGGAATATCCAACGGAGGGGATCACAAGTCTAAGATTGTGTGCTTATAAGTGCAATGTGTATCTAATGGCCATGCACCGAGGTACACACCATGTACTTACGAAAAGACTATAGATGAGAAAAGATCGTGGTAATACAACGATGAAATCAAAACTTAAACAAGTCTATGAAGTATGTAAAATATGATCAGTAGTAAAAGAATATAAGTTTTGGGATGAAAGTAGCATAAGCTAAAATAAGCATTAAAACCATTTAGGACTTACAATCTATCATGGATGATACACAATATAACCAATATTACGAATATGAAGTCAAAACTAGGAATTAGACCTCATTAACTAGGCTTAACATATATTTAATAGGGTCAATCTGCCATCTGTATAGAGTTAACAAAGTGCAGACCACAGAAACCTATTAGTGGTCAGGTGAGGACCATCTACCCGGGCTTAGCAGTCTGTCGCATGGCCACTATACACCTCTGGTGGTCACAGAAAGACCGTTTCTTTCTGTCTGTAGCAAACAACAGTAAAATCTGAAGTACACACTAATCTAGGACAGTAAATCAGGTAAAACGTGCTAGGGAGAGAGAGAAAATATTTCTACAATGAAGATAACTCATAGAGATGCATAGGTTGTCATGAATTAAGCTAAGATCATCATTTCTGTCTCTAAGGGTAGAAATTATGCATGTAGAAATAACCTAGATGTGCAATCATGATAGAATATGAAATACTACCAGTAGAAAGCATGAAACAGAATGAAATCATAGGACTTTTATTCCTAACATGTTGATTTAGCCTTTTCATGAGATAATCTACCTTTCATTTAATCCCTAGACTTCGGATTTCTGACTGGAAGTAGACCCTAGTTCCTGCACGTCCTTTGCCAAACAAGCAACTTCCCGTCCCTTATTCTTCTGATTCTCTTGAGATAAATATGTGAAAATTGGAGGGTATGTAGAAGATATAAAGGGGAACAAAAAGTTCTAAATCCACTACGTGAACTAAGCTCATTTAAGGCTTCTAATCCTCTGTTCTTCACTGGACCGGTACACTGGTTCCTGCACAGCCTGTAGCAAACCAACGACTTGCAGACGCCCTAATTCTTCAAAGGCTGGATCTTCTAGCACACAAACTAGAGGGGAGTTAGATAAAACTAAGGAGAACAAATTCTTCTAAAGGACCAACCTGAGTAGACGTCTCCTTACCTCTGAATTACGCTAGCCAACATTAGGGTTCACATGGGTCGATGTTAGGGTCTATTTATAGGGTTTTGAGTTAGGGTTGAGGATTTGATCGAATTTGGAGTCCTAATTAGGGGTAGGATCAATCCCCAACAGTTCTAGACATGCTTACATGTCTACACACTTCGATCCATGATGATCTGGATGCCAAAGATCTATGCTTTTCATGTTTCTTCCATTTACTGAAATAGAGGGGTTTAGTGGTCATAGAAGGACCGCTATGATGGTTTAACAGTCTTGCGATAGACTGCCAATTGGCCATTATTCCAAATTTTTTAGAATTTTCTATTATCTCATAGTTATCCCCTAATTGATGTATATATCCTATTTTAAATCCATAAATTACTCAATTTACGTTTCTATTAATGGGCTTGGGTCTAAAAGTCTTGGAATTAGGTCTTTGGACCTATTTGTGTTGGGCTTAACCCTTTGATAAATATAGGGCCTTTAAATGGATTAAAATAAATCCCTAATTCCTTCTTAATAGCCCATTAAACCTTTTTAATTACTTAGAAATTATTTTTAATCCCAAAAAAATCCAAAAAAAATCTGGGATACTACACGCTCCCCCACTTAAAGAGAATTTGGTCCCCAAATTCAATACGTATGATTGTTAAGGAGAGTGTACTTACAATTGAATAGTTCTGGATATTGCTTCTTCCGTTTCCCTTGTCGCCTCGTGTGGCCAAGATTTGTTCCATTGGACTTTGACCATAGGAATAGTTTTATTCCGAAGTTGACGTACTTCTTGCTCAACTATTTTGATTGGCTTTTGTTCGTACGTCAAATCCTCATGTATCACCAAATCTTCATGACTTATAGTATGAAAAGGGTCATAAATGTACCTCTTGAGCATGGATACATGAAATACGTCATGGATGCCAGACAATTGTGGAGGTAATGCTAGTCGATAAGCGACTTCGCCCACCCTTTTAAGAATTCCGAAGGGGCGGATAAATCTTGGAGTGAGCCTGCCTTTAATGCTGAACGTTCGAATACCTCGACCCGGAGAATCTTTGAGAAACACATGGTCTCATACTTGGAACTCCAGATCACGCCTTCGATTATCAGCATATGATTTCTGCTTATCTTGTGCCACATGGAGTCTTTCTCGAATGAGCTTTATCCTTTTGGTAGTATCTCGAATGATTTTTGGGCCTAGAAGTTGGTTTTCTCTCACTTCATTCTAGCATATTGGTGAGCGGCAACTTCTTCCATATAGTGCCTAGAATGACGCCATTTGAATGCTAACTTGATAGCTATTGTTGTAAGGAAATTCCACTAGAGATAGATGATCGTGCCAACTCCCACCGAAATTGATAACACATGTCCTGATCATATCTTCCACTATCTGATTTATCCTCTCAGTTTGACCATCAGTTTGTGGATGGAAAATAGTGCTGAAATTGAGTCGGGTTCCCAATGAATGTTGTAGGCCCTTCCAGAATTGAGATGTGAATTGAGGGTCCCGATCAGAGATGATGGTTACAGGGACAATGTGTAACTTGACGATATCCTTCATGTATAAGGTAGCCAAGATATCTATGGACTATCGGCTTTTAATAGGTAGAAATTGTGCCAATTTAGTTAATCGATCTATGATCACCCATATACCATCATGTCCACCTCTTGTCTTCGGTAAATCCATGATGAAATCCATCCCTATACTTTTCCACTTCCATGCAGAAATATCTAAGGGGTGTAGTTTACCAGTGGACTTTTGATGTTCTGCTTTAACTTGCTGATAAGTGAGGCAGCGAGACACAAAATCTGCTATCTCCCTTTTCATGTTAGGCCACCAAAAATTCTTTTTAGGTCTTGGGACATCTTGGTAGCGCCATGGTGAATAGTATATTTTACTTCATGAGCTTCCTTCATGATCAGCTTCTTAGTGTCGGCATGATCCGGCACACAGATTCGATCTTTGAATAATATCCTTCCATCGTTTGAGATAGAGAATTCTGGCCTTTTATCAATATTAGCCTTGATCTCCATTAGTGTGGGGTCATTTTCTTGTAATTTGACTAGATCTTCTATCAGTGTAGGTTGTGACCGGATATTGGCAATAATACCTTTTTCTTCTTCTGCATTCACATCTAGATTCAAATGAGTAAAATCTTCGATAAGATAAGTTATACCTTTCCGGAGACTTGCTAGAGTTGTCATTGGTCTTCTGCTAAGAGCATCAGCTACGGCATTTACTTTGCCCGGATGGTACTGAATAGAGAAGTTGAAGTCCTTAAGGTATTCCTGCCATCTTATTTGTCTCATGTTCAGTTCCTTCTAGGTGAAAAGATATTTCAGACTTTTGTGGTCTAAAAATATAGTGAACTTCTCCCCATAAAGGTAGTATCGC
Source organism: Amorphophallus konjac (assembly GCA_022559845.1). NCBI lineage: Eukaryota > Viridiplantae > Streptophyta > Magnoliopsida > Alismatales > Araceae > Amorphophallus > Amorphophallus konjac. Next base: position 104,144,072 of record CM040123.1, read on the forward strand.
CAGATCTTTAAGGTGAACATAATAGCAGACAATTCCAAATCATGGACGGGATAGTTTTCTTCATGACGCTTCAATTACCTCGAAGCATAAAAAATCACCTTGCCATGTTGCATAAGGATGCACCCGAGGCCAATGCCAGATGCATCTGTATAGACTTTAAATCCACCACCTTCAATTGGTAGTGCCAAGATAAGAGCAGTGGTGAGATGTTCTTTAAGAGTTAAGAAACTCTCGTCGCAGTCTTTTAACCATATGAAGGGATTTTCCTTACTTGTGAGCCTAGTCAAGGGAACGTCGATTTTAGAGAAATCTTTGATGAATCATCGATAGTAACCAGCCAACCCGATAAAGCTTCTAACTTTGGATATGGTCGTTGGTCGACTCCAATTCCTGACAGCTTCTACCTTTGAAGGATCAACAATGATACCTTCTTTTGAGATAATATAGCCAAGGAAAGAGACCTCTTTAGCCAGAACTCGCACTTGCTGAGCTTTGGGTAGAGTTGATGCTCTCTTAGAGTTTGCAAAGCTATTCTTAAATGTTCTTCATGTTCTTCCTTTATTTTGGAATAGATGAGAATATCATCAATAAATACAACCACAAATCGATCGAGATACGGCCTGAAAATATTATTCATGAGTTGCATAAATGTTGTAGGAGTGTTGGTTAAACCAAACGGCATTACCACAAACTCTTAATGCCCATATCTGCTTCAGAAAGCAAACTTATAGATGTCTTCCTCTTTGATTCTTAGCTGATGGTAACCTGACTTGAGATCGATCTTGGAAAAATATTCTGCCCCAGAAATTTAAGCAAATAGTTCATCGATACGCGGCAACGGATACTTGTTCTTGATGGTGAGTTGATTAAGTCGCCAGTAGTCGATATATAGCCTGAGAGATCATCCTTCTTCTTAACAAACAGAACCGGCGCACCCCAAGGGGATGTGCTGGGTCGAATGAAGCCCTTATCTAGTAACTCCTAAGTTGCCTCTTCAGTTCCTTGAGTTCTGTGGGGGACATCCTGTAGGGAGCTATTGAAACAGGTGCAGCTCCTGGAATGAGTTCAATGGAAAGTTTACTTGCCTTTCGGGCGGTAAACCAAGTAGGTCGATGGAAAGACATCAGGGAACTCTTTGACAATAACGATTTCTTCTATGTGAATTCCTTGCACTCTGTGACAACACGGAAGCAAGAAAAGCTTCACATCCTTAGGAAATTAATTTGCAAGCGTGCAAAGAAGAAATAATGGTAGAGAGCTTCTTATACTTGATGCCAAGGAAAGAGAAACGCGGGAGACTGGTTTTCGAAAAGAAATTCTCCTATTACGATGATTTATGTAAGCATCATGGTCAACAAGCTAGTCTACTCCTAGAATGGCATCGTAACCTTCCATATCAAGACATACAAGGTTTGCCGGAAGATCATGACCTTCTACAATTACCTCACTATCGGGGTAGTGGGTCGTGAGTTTTGTGCCGGGACCTAAAGGTGTTGTGATTGCTAAGTCTGATGGTAGAGAAACAGGTGAAATTGGTAAAATTCTTGTAAAGGCAGTAGATATAAAAGAATGAGAGGCACCAGTATCAAATAGTACAAATGCAGGATGCGAATAAATTTGAATAGTACCTACCATCAGCTCATCATCCTTGGGTGCTTCATCATCGTCTATAACCGCGTTAAGTCGTGCTCGCCGCTTGTGTCCAGCGTTAGAGGGTTGTTCCTTCATAAGAGGGCAATCAAGCATACGATGCTCTAGACTTCCACAACGCAAACAAGCGCCAAGACGCTTCCAACATTCCTCGACCGAGTGGCTGAATTTTTCACAGAATGAGTAAGCCATTGTTACTTGCGTTGCCTCCTCCTTTACCTTCTTGTTCTTGTGATTATTCCTTTCATTCCCATTGTGGGACCTCTTCTTGTTATCCCGGGAGTTGTAAGGGATGCTGAACTTTTCTTCTTTTCATCTTTGCTTCTCGAACTTGCGGCTCGACTCCTCGCTCTTGCCTTTGTACTTTTCAACCTTCTCCAAGGTCCTTTCGCATAAATGAGCTCGTTGGACCATCTCCATACAAGTGCAAAAATTTTGAGGTCCGAGTTGTTGAATAAAGCCAGGCCTTAAATCGTCCATAAAATGATTTGCTTTTAAAAGATATGTTCCCACCAGATGTGGGGCATAAGGAGTTAGACGAGAGAATTGAATTTCATACTCTGCCATAGACATCATGCCTTGGTGAAGTGCGGCAAATTCCGCGGCCTTTCTCTCCTTCACATGCTCGGAGAAATACTTTGCTCGAAAGAGTGTGAGAAATTCCTCTCAAGTATGTGGTGCGTTTGGAGGCGGTGCCGAAATAGCTTTCCACCAAGTACATGCATCCTTGTTTAACTAGAAGGTTACGAGACAGACCTTTTCTTGATTAGTGCATTGCATAACGTTGAATATCATGTTCATTTCGTCAATCCAATTCTCCGCCTCATCAGGGTTGGAGGATCCAGAGAATCTTGGAGGATTCATGCTCCGAAAATTCCCGTGCAGATTACGTACGCCAGCCCATGCACCAGCTTGGGCCACAGTCTGTAGGGCCTGGGTAAGACCCGCAACTATTTGTTGCATCGCTTCCCAATTAGCACGATTTGCGGCACGTTCAGCGGCCATTAAAAAGGTGGAGTGCCTGAGAAAGTAAATAGCTAATTAATTGTGATGGGAACGATAGAAATTTACCTAGAGATAATTTCTAATGAACTATCTCATCCCGGGTTCTACCCAATCTCACGTGTGTTTGGAATTTCTTTTTCCTTAGTTCATAGATGTGGGTCCTTAATCTGTGGAGTTAGCCTATGACATGACATTTTCCTAGGAAATAATTATGCCTAGGCTCTGATACCACTTTAACTGTTACGTCCCAAGATATAAGTACAGCGGAAGATATTCAGGAACGCGAACAGCCGGCTAGTACGCCACAAGCGAGTAATATAATCAGAGCGCTAACACATCACACAAAAAAGGGAATGCACAAGATAATATACTCAAAAATTAGCTTTATTGAATAATATTCAAAGTACATTGACAATTGACTCTTTTACTAGACTCAATAAAGAGAAAATTACATAGACTCGACTTGACTCTTGACTCTACTAGGTCTTCTCTTGATCTTTAATCACTCTCGGACTCGTCACTTGAGTAGTCCGAATCCCCGCTAGAATTTCTTGAAAAGATTGAAAAGTAGGGAATGGGCACACTTGCCTAGTAGGTATCTTCGTATCAACATGAAGGCAACATTTAAGTAATTAGCATTTTAGCTCTAGAAAAGTAGAATAAATGCATACGATGAACATGCGAACAAAACCAAAGTAACAATGTAAGTAACGAGACATGATTACGAAGATATGAGATTTTATATAGAGATTGAGAGGATAATCATTCCATAATATATAGTGGCCTTTCATGTAACAAACATGTACTAGCATGTATCGAGAATGTACTTTTCATAACCATGAAGGTCATGCATTAGAATGTCATGTAATCAAGAATTTATATTTCATGTAGAGCCTCGTGATTTTCACTCGTCTATAAAAAAGTACTCCCGGCATAATGCGACGCCAGTGTTTAATATACCTCATGGTTTATAGCATGTTTCCGGCAATCAGCCGAGGGGGCTAGTGTCGAGCCCTTGGACACAATCAGTGCCCAAACTGCATCTTCAAGTTATAAATCAAGCTACTTCCACAAGAAATATCAATAATGTAGGCCAATAACGTACAAGTTCAAACTATAGTTTCATGACAACAAATATCAAGGTAAGAATGCACCAATTAAGAACATGAGAGTTCAAAGATGATTTAGAACAAGGTCATGCCACGGAAAGAATTCGACAGCACAACGACATATTCTTTAACTTCCATAATTCATTAAATAGCTTTTGAATAAGGTTTTAGGTTCTAGATAATCAATAGACTATCTAGGAACATAGGAAAATCAACCCTTGGGTCAAACTCTGGGTTAAGAACACTGAAGACAATTGCGGTCATGATTGGACCATTTACTGCGAATAGCGGTCTTTTACTGGACTATTTCAATATAGTAGCGGTCAATATAGGACCGTTTAGTGACAGAGTCAACGCATGAAGAAATAAAGTGTCAACACAGTAAAAAATCACTGGAACCTTGAGGTCGTGGCAGGACCGCTAGGCATCTTTAGCGGTCAAGTAAATGGTCGCTACTAGACTCTTGTGGTTTCCAGAAGGCCGCTAAGGTCCAGACCATAAGAAACACCAGTAAAGTACTTTCTAGACAATTGGGTTTTGAGGGTACAACCAGCTCGGCGTCCAAGTGGGAATCTTAGGCTCGCGGAGACTTATGGGGGCCTTGAAACAAGATCACCTAGTCAGGTGGAAGGAATATCCAACGGAGGGGATCACAAGTCCAAGATTGTGTGCTTATAAATGCAAAGTGTATCTAATGGCCACGCACCGGGGTACACACCATGTACTTAAGAAAAGACTATAGATGAGAAAAGATCGTGATAAAATAGCAATCAAATCAAAACTTAAACAAGTCTATGAAGTATGTAAAATATGATCATTAGTACAGGAATATAAGTTTTGGCATGAAAGTAGCATATGATAAAATAAACATTTAAACCATGTAGGAGATGCAATCTATCAAGGATGATGCACAATATAACCAATATTACGAATATGAAGTCAAAACTAGGAATACGACCTCATTAACTAGGCTTAACATATAGTTAATAGGGTCAATCTGCCATCTGTTTATAGTTAACAAAGTATAAATCACGGAAACCAATTAGCGGTCAGGTGAGGACCATCTACCAGAGTTAGCGGTCTATCGCAAGGTCGCTATACACCTCTGGCAGTCATAGAAAGACCATTTCTTTCTGTCTACAGCAAACAACAGTAAAACCCGAAGTACACACTAATCTAGGATAGTAAATCAGGTAAAACGTGCTAGGCAGAGAGAGAAAACATTTCTACAATGAAGATAACTCATGGCGATGCATAGGTTGCCATTAATTAAGCTAAGATCATTATTTTTGTCTTTAAGGGTAGAAATTATGCATGTAGAAATAATCTAGATGTGCAGTCATAATAGAACAAGAAACACTACCAGTAGAAAGCATGAAACGGAATGAAACCATAGGATTTTATTCCTAACATGTTGATTTAGCCTTTTCATGAGATAACCTAACTTTGATTTAATCCCTAGACTTCGAATTTCTGATTGGAAGTAGACCATAGTTCCTGCACGTCCTGTGCCAAACTAGCAACTTCACATCCCTTATTCTTCTGATTCTCTTGACCTAAATACGTCAAAATTAGAGGGTATGTAGAAGATAGAAGGGGAACAAAAAGTTCTAAAGCCACTACGTGAACTAACCACGTTTAGGGCTTCTAATCCTCTGTTCTTCACTAGATCGGTACACTGGTTCCTGCACAGCCTATAGCGAACTAGCGACTTGCAGATGCCCTAATTCTTCAAAGGCTGGATCTTCTAGCATGAAAATTGGAGGGTAGTTAGATAAAACTAAGCAGAATAAATTCTTCTAAAGGACCAACCTGAGTAGACGTCTCCTTACCTCTGAATTACGTGAGCCAACATTAGGGTTTGCATGGGTCGATGTTAGGGTCTATTTATAGGGTTTTAAGTTAGGGATGAGGATTTGATCGAATTGGGAGTCCTAATTAGGGGTAGGATCGATTCCCAAGAGTTCTAGACATGCTTACATGTCTACACACTTCGATCCATGAAGATTTGGATGCCAAAGATCCAAGTTTTTCACGTTTCTTCCATTTACGGAATCAGAGGGGTTTAACGGACATTGAAGGACCACTAGGATGGTTTAGCGGTCTCGCGATAGACCGCCAATTGGCCATTATTCCCAAATTTTTAGATTTTCCTATTATTTCCTATTTATCCCCTAATTGATGTATATATCCAATTTTAAATCCTTAAATTACTCAATTTATGTTTTTTATTAATGGGTGTGGGTCTAAAAGTCTTGGAATTGGGTCTTTGGGCCTATTTGAGTTGGGCTTCACCCTTTGATGAATATAGGGCCTTTAAATGCAATAAAATAAATCCCTAATTCCTTCTTAATAGCCCATTAAGCCTTTTTAATTACTTAGTAATTATTTTTAATCCCAAAAAATTCTTAGAAAAATTCGGGGTGCTACATCATACCTTTCTAGAGGCTTGCTAGAGTCGCCATCGGTCTCCTGCTGAGGGCATCATCGACAGTATTTGCTTTGCCTTGGTGATATTGGATAGTAAAGTCGAAGTCTTTGAGATATTCCAACCATCTTCGTTGCCTCATGTTCAATTCCTTTTAGGTAAAAAGGTATTTTAGACTTTTATGGTCCGAAAATATAGTGAACTTCTTCCCATAAAGGTAATGTCGCCATATTTTCAAGGCGAAGATAATAGCAACCAATTCTGGATCATGGACGGGATAGTTTTCTTCACGACGCTTCAATTATCTTGAAGCATAACAAATCACCTTACCATGTTGCATAAGGACACACCCGAGGCCAATGCCAGATGCATCCGTATAGACTTCAAATCTACCACCTTCAATAGGCAGTACTAGAAAGGGTGCAGTGGTGAGATATTCCTTGAGAGTCAAGAAACTCTCCTCGTACTCCTTTGTCCATACAAAAGGATTTTCTTTTCTAGTAAGTCTTGTTAGACGGACGGCGATCTTGGAGAAATCTTTGATGAACTACTGATAATAACCAGCTAGACTAATGAAGCTCCGAACTTCAGGCACTGTGTTTGGTCGGCTCCAGTTCTTGACAGCTTTCACCTTCGACGGATCCACATTGATACCTTCTTTAGAGATAATGTGGCCAAAGAATGAAACCTCTTTGAGACAAAACTCACATTTGTAAAGCTTTGCGTAGAGTTGGTGCTCTCTTAGAGTTTTCAAAGCTATTCTTAAATGTTCTTCATGTTCCTCCTTGGTCTTGGAGTAAATGAGAATGTCATCAATAAAAACGACCACAAATCGGTCAAGATAGGGCCTGAAGACATTGTTCATAAGTTGCATGACTACTGTCGGGGCATTGGTTAACCCGAACAGCATCACCACGAACTTGTAATGTCCATATATGCTCCGAAAAGTAGACATGTACATGTCTTCATCATTAATCTTCAATTGATGATAGAGAAATATTTTGCTCCAGAAATTTGATCAAACAACTCGTTGATACGCGACAACGGATATTTGTTCTTGATTGTGAGTTGATTTAGTCACCGGTAATCGATACAAAGCTTGAGGGATCCATCCTTCTTTTTGACGAATAGAATCGGTGCACCCCAAGGGGATGTGCTGGGTCGAATGTAGCCCTTCTCTAATAACTCCTGAAGTTGTTTCTTCAATTCTTTGAGTTCTATGGGGGACATTATGTAGGAAGTTATTGAAACAGGTGCTGCTCCTGGAACGAGTTCAATAGGGAAGTTTACTTTCTTTTTGGGCGGTAAACTGAGTAATTCGGATGGAAAGACATTGGGAAACTCTTTTACAATGGGAATTTTCTCAAGGATGATTTCCTTGGACTCGATAATGATCACGGAAGCAAGAAAAGCTTCACAACCTTGCGAGATTAGTTTGCAGGCGTGAAGAGAAGAAATAAGGACATGATGCTTCCTATATTTGATGCCAAGGAAAGAAAACCTTGGAAGATCTGATTTGTGGAAAGAAATTCTCCTATTGCGAAAATTGATATCGAAGTAATGGTCACATAACCAATCTACACCTAGAATGGCATCGTAGCCTTCCATATCAAGACATACGTGGTTTGTGGGGAGATTACGGCCTTCTATGGTTACCTCACTATCTGGGTAGTGGGTTGTAAGTTTAGTACCATGACCTAGGGTGTTGTAATTGCTAGGTCCGAAGGTAGAGGAATAGGTGAAACTGATAAATTTTTTGCAGAAGTAGTATATATAAAGGGATGAGAAGCACCAGTATCAAATAACACAAAGGCATGATGTGAGTAAATTTGAACGGTACCTTCCATTAACCTATCATCCTTGGATGCTTCCTCGTCCAACACGGCATTTAAGCGAGCTTGCCGTCTACGCCGCCATTAGACGATTGCTCTTTCATGAGGGGGCAATCCAGCATGCGGTGCTTTCGGCTTCCTCAACGTAAACAAGTGCCCAAGACGCTTCCAACATTCCTCAGCTAAATGACCAAAACTTATCACAGAATGTGCAAGCCGTCGTGATTTGTTTCTCTTCCTCTTTAACCTTCTTGTTCTCGCCATTGTTGTCATTCCCGTTGCCATTACGGGACCTCTTCTTATTGTCACGGGAGTTGTAAGTTCCCGTGATGCTGAACTTTTCTTCTTCACGCCCTCGCTTATCTAACCTCCGGCTCAACTCCTCGCTCTTGCCTTTGAACTTTTTGACCATCTCTAAGGTCCTTTCGCATAAATGAGCCCGTTGGACCATCTCCGTATACGTACGGATCTTCTGAGGTCCAAGTTGGGTAATAAAGTCGGGCCTTAAATCCTCCATAAAATGATTTGCCTTTAAGATATCCATGCCCACCAAGTGTGGGGCATAAGGGGCTAGATGAGAAAATTGAACTTCATACTCCACTACGGACATCATGCCTTGGCGAAGAGAGGCGAATTCAGCGGCCTTTCTTTCTTTGACGTGCTCGGAGAAGTACTTTGCACGGAAGAGTATAAGAAATTCCTCCCATGTAAGTTGATCATTTTTTTGTTGTGCCGAAGTGGCCTTCCACCAAATGCGGGCGTCTTTATTTAGCTGGAATGTGGCGAGATAGACTTTTTCTTGGTCAGAGCATTGCATGATGTCGAATATACGGTTCATCTCATCGATCCAATTATCCTCTTCGTCTGGGTTGGAGGATCCAAAGAATCTCGGAGGATTCATACTCTAGAAATTTTCGTGCAGATTACCCATGCCAACCCTTGCGCTAGCTTGGGCCACAGTCTATAGGGCCTAGATAAGACCCATAACTGTTTGTTGCATCTCGTCCCAGTTAACACAGTGAGCCATCGCGAGAATATGGTACCTAAGAAAAGGAACGATTTGTTAATTCCTACGGAATTGAAAGGGAGTTATCCTAGAGATAATTTCTAAATAACTATCTCATCCCGGGCTCTATCCAATCTCTCTAGGTGGGAAATTTCTTTCCTTAGTTCATAGGTGTAGGTCCTTAAACCTTGGACTTATCATATGACATGACATTTTTCCTAAGACTTACGTATGCCTAGGCTCTGATACCAAATTAACTGTCACGTCTCGAGATATAAGTACAACGAAAGATATTGGGGAACGTGAACAATCGGCTAGTACGCCGCAAGCGAGCAATATAAACAGAGCGCTAACACATCCGTACATAAGAATGAATGCATAATAATTGGACAAAACTTTTACTTTTATTGAATAATAATCAAAGTTTTACAATAGATAACATGACTTGACTCCTTGACACACCTGACTCAATAAAAATGAAAATTTCATAGTATGACTCAATAAAGTTGAAATTACATGATATGGCTCTAACTAACGTAATGACTCATGACACTCTAAGTCTTCTCTCGGGCCTTTACTCATCACTCTCGGATCCACCATCGGAATACTTGGAATCCGATCCACTAGAGTTTTGTGGAAAGATTGAAAAAGTTGGGTAATGAGCACACTTGCCCAGTAGGTATCTTCGTATCAACATGTAAGTATTATTTAAATAACTAACATTTTAGCTCTAGAAAGGAATATAAATGCATACGATGAAACATGCAAATAAAATCAAAGTAATACCGCAAGTGACAAGATATAGACTATAGAGCTATGAGATTTCAAGTAGAGTGAGAGCATGATTAAGCAAGATTGTAAAGTGGCCTTTCATGTAACAAGAATGTACTAGCATGTATCGAGAATGTACTCTTCATAACCACAAAGACTATGCACTAGAAAGTCATGTAACAAGAATGTAATAGTTTCATGTAAAGCCTCGTGGTTTTCACTCGTCTATAAAAAAAGTACTCCCGACATAATATGACGCTAGTATTCATCATACCCCATGGTTTATAGCATATTTTCGGCAATCAGCCGAGAGGGCTAGTGTCGAGCCCTTGGATCCGCATCCTCAAGTTATAAATCAAGCTACGTCTACGAGATATAAATAAAGTAGGCCAATAATGTAAAGTCCAAAAATAGTTCCATGATAACAATAACAAGGTAAGAATGCACCAATTATGAATATGAGAGTTCAAGGATGAATTAAGAACAAGGTCATGCCACGGAAAGATTTCGGCAGCATAACGGTACATTTAATAGTTTCCATAGTTAATTAGTAATTTATTGATTAAGGTTTTAGGGTCTAGATAATAAATAGATCACATTGGAACATAGAAAAATCAACCCTTGGGTCAAAACCTCGGGTTAAGCACAGCTGAGACGGAAACGGTCATGTCTGGGCCATTTTCTTGAAATAGCATCACAGCCTGGCCGCAACTTGAAAGTGGCGGTCTTGGGATGGCCGCAACTTGGACAGAGTCGACGCATGAAGAAAGAAGAGTCAACAGAGTGAAACCTCTAGGAGATAGCGGTCACGGGAAGGCCGCTGATGGGGACATCAGAGCAAGACCACTAACTTTTATTTTGCATTTGAGTCCTTTTATTTGCTTTTATATCCTTGGGAAAACATGTACGCAATTGTAAAGTTTTATAAGCCAATTTGTCATTCCTTAAGGATCTTTGGGTTTTTATGCAAAAGTCCATGTAGGCTCTACCGGACCCTCCACCCCTTTCTCATTGGTCCAAGTGGCATCTTGGGGGTCCATGTGGGGCTGGTCAAAGATCTAAGGTGGCTTCTAGAAGATTGACCATTCAAGGGGGACAAATGGTAAAAAATGTCCAAGATGCCTCCCTTATAGTCAAGGGGGCGCCCCCCTTATATTGATAATAAATGTGGTTCCAAACCACATGGGAGAAATACTTATGATCTCCCCCATTTACCCCTCCCCTAACTTAGATCTGAGGTTAATTAGGGTCTTTTTACATTTCATACAAATACCATGTAATTCCCATTTTAGTAGAATTAATGAAGAGAAAATTATGGATTTGGTTGGAGCCAAAGAAGGGTACACCCTCCTCCTCTCTCCTCCCCCCTCTTGTAGATGGATTTCTGCCAAATCTAGGGTGTGAAACCCTTCTATCTTCTCCTTAGCCCCTCTGAGTTCTACTTGCCGTCGCCGCCGCCTTCGTGCCGCCATCGCGCCGCCGCCACCATCTTTGGAGTTCTGCCCAAATCAGGACAGAGCCTCCATGTCCGAATTTCAGCTCCTAATCTACGGATCTGCTGGAGCCCAAATTTTGAGGGTAGGTTTACCACGCCAATACCCTCTCCCAAAAAAAGTTTCCTAATTTCTACCCTTCGTTTTCTATTTTTTCAATTTCATGTTCTCCAGCCTACCAGATCTGTCGATGTTCTGTTTTATGTCACAACAACCATGTTTTTCCATTGTTGGACCCCCTTCCCCTTTTCTGATTGAGTCCAAATTTGGACTGGGTATTCTTCCCACCAAAGCCCATCTCCAATAATTTTCCCTCGAATTTAGAAGCTCTTTTCCCCTTCCAAAAAATTAAAACTCAGTCAAATTTCAGTTCTGTCATGTGCAGTCCAGATCCGACCCACCAGTGTCATAAATTCTGTTTCCCCTATTAAGCCTCCACTAGAAAATCTACAGAAAATAATCTCGTCTTCCTTATTTATCCCTCTCCAACTTTCTTGAAGTGGTCAACTTTCAGATCTGAGGTTTAAGCCACGGTCAACGTCTGTTCTCAGGAAAATCC